>JAODLD010000040.1:15030752-15047176 GCA_026781065.1 Mormyrops boulengeri | reverse complement strand
TCCCCATTTCCTGTAGTGCCATGTTTGATAGACTCAGGGACATAGACAGCTCCCCATTTCCTGTAGTGCCATGTTTGATAGAATCAGGAACCATTAGGCAGAAAACCTGGCAGTATGGTCGGGATGGCCCGGTTCGTCGCTCTTTGAATTGGTGTACTATCCAGTCGTACAACAATAAAACCGGTCACTGAGCACCTTGACTCTGCGTTATTACAGTTGCTGGTTATGAGGTTTTCAAAAATTACAAAGCAGTACTGCGTTTCATTATGATTCAAAGAAAGTCTCGGTTAAAACACAATGACTTTATTGAAACTTACTGGATGCAAAACAAAACATACACAAATATGTGGCTTTTCTTCAGGGAATTGTATGCATTCCAATGCAGGGTAAAACACTGTTATGTTGAAAAGGTGTATGTGTTCTCCTCAGCAGAACTCTCAATCAAAACCCAGGCCACTTTTTTTAATAGCAGCTAATAACAAATAAAACTTGAACTGATGATTCAGGAACGTACACCCAATTGTTCTGCACTATTCCAGATGTCTTTTTTGACAATTGCAATTGTCCACAAAGCCTTTGTGCATCACTGCTTACGTTCTTAAGAAGTCAAAATCCATTAAAACTTTGAGTCAGAGAGGGCACAAAATCTTTAATTATATTTATACTCTTTTTTTCTTACACTTGAGATACAACTTTCAGCTACACTTATTATCCAAATACTGTTGAGTTACATTTTATACATTTAGCAGACACTTTTGTCCAAAGTGACGTACGAGTGCGGCAATTAGAACATAGCAAACATACAGGCTGTGAAGCAGTCAACTAGGCATAAGTGCAGCTAGGCTGAGCTTCCAATGAATACCCATGTACAAGTGTAAGCAGGACTGGAGCAGGAACCACACAGCATCTTCTAACAAAGCAAGAACCTAATAAGAAAGTTGAAGGACTAGAGGTGCAACGTGAGAACATTCAGGGAACATACAGAGGCACCGGCCTAGTAGAGGAATTCATGGAACAAATAGGTCTTGAGTCGCTTCTTGAAGGTGAAGTGGGAGTCTGATGGCTGGACTTGTTCAGCAGCTCATTCCACCACACAAGAGAACAGTCTGGAGTGAAACTTCTTGTGTGGTGGAAGGATCTCCAATTCACATTGGTTTGCTGAATGAAGGGGGTGAGATGAGACGAAGCTCATGAGGATCTGGCGAGATGGGACGAAGCTCACGAGGATCTGGCGAGATGGGACGAAGCTCACGAGGACCTGGAGAGATGGGACGAAGCTCACGAGGATCTGGCGAGATGGGACGAAGCTCACGAGGATCTGGCGAGATGGGACATAGGTCATGAGGAGCCTTTTCATGGAGATGAGTGCCTGATCATTGATGGACCTCTAAACCAGCACCAAAGACTTGAACTTGATGCGAGTGCCAATCAGGAGCTAGTGAAGAGAGACAAAGTGGGGTGTGACATGAGAACGTTTAGGCTGAATGAATGTCAAATGAGCTGCCATGTTGTGAATCATCTGCACTGGTCTGATAGCACAGGCTTGTAGACCTGCTGGTAGAAAGTTGCAATAGTCTAATTGTAAGGAATCAAATGCCTGGACTAGAAGCTGAACCACATACGCAGACAGAAAAGGCCTGGTTTTCCTGATGTTATATAGAATAAATCAGTGCTGTTATGTGCTCAGCAAAGGGCAGCTGGTCATCTATCATCACTCCTAGGTTCCTGGCAGACGTTGATGAAGGCAGGTTGGATGATCCAAACTGAACAGTGATGCCATGGTGGATGGTAGGGCTGGGAGGGAAGACAACAAGCTCAGTCTGGGAGGGGTTAAGCTGGAGATGACGGTCCCTCATCCAGGCTGCCGTGTCACCCAGGCATGCAGAGATCGAGACAGAGAATGTCAAGTAGATCTGGATGCCAGCAGCATAGTAAATGGTAAGGGAAACGATGTGATTGGATGACCTTACCTAGATGGGCGTATTGCAAAACAAAAAAAAAAGTATATACAATATAAGAACACCATTTTGTAATGTTGTATGAGGGATAGCTTTTCATTAGATTTTGTAATATTGCTGGCGCGATTTGCGACAGTTCGGGTAGAGTATTGATGTTCAGTGATCAGGACCCTTTATGTGAGTTTCTGTAGCTAACCCCTCTGCTACTGAACTTACCCCCAAATATTTCCACTTCACAATAACATAACTTGACCAGGGCAGCTCTAGCAGGGCAGAAATTTGGTAAACGGCATCCAATAATGGTGCCAAGTTGAAACTCATTAACATCCTCCGTATGAAAATCCATTCTGCAGCCAATATTTCTTACAGAAAACTGCATGGCTGTGTGCTTAATTATACACCCGTGTCAGTGGTGGGTGTGGCTTAATCGGCTAATTTCTCTAATACTGCTACAGTAGCTGTATTATTTTGACGTGAGCTACACTGAAGAAATAATGTGTGGGATAATCAAGATCTGTCTGTTTCTGGCTGATTTCATTCATTTACCATCAGTTACTTTTTTTGTACTTCTTGTGTCAAACTCGGCAGTTATTGAGAGCATACTGTTATGCCCTCCAACAAACCATTTTCACCCACCAGTCCCACTGTGTGTCTAAGTTCATTCAGGTTCCTAGGAATTCACTTCTTGAACAAGGCAGAGAGATATGCGACAAAAGCACGCTGCCTTGTTTTACAGCTGGTTACTATAGATTAAGCCAAATTTGCCATGTGATTGGCTAGTGCTGATGAAAATCATGGGGAAGGGGTCACCCTGACACGGGACGGCCAATGGCCAGAGGGCAGCCACAGCATAGCTGCTTGTTGAACTGCTTCTGGAAGCCGTGGCTCAGCAGGTAGAGGGCAAAGGGGTTGACGCAGGAGTTGGCAAAGGCCAAGAGGCGGGCGCAGACGCTGGAGATGAAGTGAAGCATAGAGGTGTCCACCTCGCTGTAGTGGTAAGAGCGGTACAGATAAACAGCATGACTGGGAAGCCAGCAAATCGCAAACAGGCCCACAAACACCAAAACAGTCTTCGCCAGCCTCTTTCTGGTCTCCACCTTAAAGCACAGATTTGAGAAAAAAAGAGAGAAAAGAGAAAAAGTTGAATCCCGATTTAGTTTTAATTTCGATTGAAACACTAAGTTGGTATATATGAAGATATAACTGTGTACTGTGGTGAGTACAGGAGTGTAACCTCAATGAAGTAGCACCTACCTGTCTTCTAACAGGCACATTGCCTTCTCCCGGCATGTTAGATGCACTACTGAAGAGGCTTCTGGCAATGAAAGAATAATAGATCGAAATAATGAGCAGGGGTATGACATAGAAAATGAGGAAAGAGGCCATAGAGTGGATCTTGGGGTGCAGATCTCCTGTGTGTGGATAGGGGGCGCAAGTCACAAATGTCTCATTAGTCCTGGTGATGTTGAAAGTGTGGAGGTCAGAGAAGATAGCTTCAGGGATGGCCAAGACCATGGAAAACAGCCAGATCATTGCTGCTATAATGCTGATTTTAGCTTTAGCATTGGAGGGTTGCACAGTCATTGGTCTGACGATTGCCTTGTACCTGAGGGAAAAGGAGCAAGAACAACCAGGCAACATTACTGTTACAGTGACAGTTTCAGCTAAAGAAATGTCATAATATCAGTAAATCTTGTAACATCTACTGTGTCTCCAGAGCAAATGTGTCACCTTTGTTTAGCTAATAAGGAAGTCTCCTATATTTTACTGATCATGAAGAATCAAGCGTCTAAAGCATCGGCAGAGTCACATGGGACCTCTCTGGTTACTGCAGCTACAACTGTGTCTTTAACCCTGCTGATTTTGGCATCAGAACTGTAAACATGATCTCATTACAAATAAATTAAAAACTATGTGTAACACACATGGAACTGGTGGCATGGTAACAGTTACTGACAACTTAGCTACAAGACAGACGAACACGAACGCCCCCCCCCCCCCACACACACAAACACGCACACACACACACACTGTACATGATGATTATAGAGTTCGCTTTTCCGGAATGCAGCTTGTTAGCTACATCACGCAGCATTGTTCACAAGAAGAGCTATTGTCTGAAATGCATATGAATTGCGTAATGCATTTGGTCTGATGAATGTGATTGTGATTATATAAAGAATGCATGAAGATTAAGGGAGTACGGCAAAAATAATTAAATATTCTTCACTGAAAAGATAACGATGTGTTTATCATACATATACCTATATACAGGATGGATGAAAATTAATGTGTGTTCTCTTCAGACCACTAAAATATCTCAGAAACAGATATTGATTTTAAAGGGCTATACATTCTGATAACTGATAATATCGGGTCCTATTTTCTTCTAAAATTAAACAGACGCATCAATTTCTCATAAACCCGAACATCACAGTTTTAAAATAAAACATAAAAAATAAAACATGCCACTGTTACAAGTAACATTATAACCGTAAAACAAGTAAATAGTGTGAATCTTACAATTATGAACTCTCATATGAGTAATTGTCTGTTCTACTTAACACCTTAGAAATAAACTGTGTTCATATGAAAATGTCTTTCGATCTTAACATTTTTATATGACATAGCCTACAACAATATTTCCACACAGTCGGTGAGCAGCAAATCTTTGGTCTAATTTACTAAATATACTGTATGTCTGTGTGTTTCACCTAGAGCAAGATGGGGGTGGGCGAAGAGAAGCATTCCAGTGTACCTGTACTCGTACTTAATTGTGCAAATGGAAAATAAAGGATAATTTCATTACAATTCATTTAATCACATACGAAGAGCGTTAATTATAATGCAGGAAGCACAGCTTCTCAGTATCTTCTCCATGCAGTGAGTGAGCTCTGTTTGAAGATACATCGGTGATACATTTATTAATATTTGTTTGTTTATTTGTTTGTTTGTTTGTTTTGGGGATCTTAGCTAGCCTATATTGTTAGATTTGATCGCCCAAAACCGAGTGCTACGTCATTACGTTGCATCACATTTACATTTCCTATATTTATCGAAGTTACGGAGACATTTTGTTTAAATGCTGATGAAAATGAAAGATTTTTATGGATCAGTCAGTCATCAAACTGGAGTATTTACGGGATCTCGAACTAAGCTCATAAATTGTTTTTCAGCCATAAGGTAGCTGTAGGCGCCTATACTTTTTATAGATTATGAGTTGTGCTGTTTTGCTAGCGTGAGTGATTTAGAATGTATATAGGCTATTACAATATAATGTTATTTCTTAATATTAAAGGTGCTGGAATTTCTAAAATCTGCAGAACGTGATAATTGTACATTAGGCTACAGATCGTGAAAGTACTTTGAGGTGCTTACCTATCTGCAGAAAGGACGGTCAACGTGAAAACAGAGACCCCGACAGAGGTAAGTTGGATGAAGGGTATGAGTTTGCATCCCACCCTGCCGAAAAGCCACTCGTCAGCCAGATAGCGGCTGGCATCGACGGGAGCGCAGGTGAGGAGAAGCAGCAGGTCCCCCAGGGCCAGGCTGGACATGAAGAGGTTGGGGGCATTTCTCATCGACTTCATCGCGTAAAACGTCTTGATCAGCGTGATGTTTCCCACGACCCCGACGAGTATCATAAACCCATAAACCGTGGCGATGACTATGCCAGGATACCATATCGGATGTATGGTATGATGAGTGCGGTTTGTCCAGGAGGTATTTGAGGAAAACATGCTTGTTAATTCTTGACGTAAAATAAACGATTCATCTGAAGACATTTTCCAAACTTTGTTTTATAGCGCTAAAATGCGTTATGATCTACACAAAGTCATAAGAAATGCATCTGTTTGCGGATACATAATTTTAATCTCATTTTTGCAACAACAAACACAACATAAAACAAACTCTGCGTCATTTTTAAAAGTTCAATAGCTGCTTACACAGTAAGCGTCGCATCTGTCTATAGCCTGTAATGTCGATATAAATTCTCTTGGATTTTAGCGATCATCTTTAGTCCAACATATCAGCTCTTTTATTTTCTGTGTATTTGTCTTGAGAACGTTCAGTGACTGAAGCTTTGCCGTTCACTTAGCTGGAAGCGTTTCCGTTGACTTACATAGAGCTGAGCAGACTTGAGCGGCTTTCAAAACCTCGCTGCTACTGAGTCACGGTCTACCAGCCCGAGTCGCCGCCTCAAAAAGAGCCGGAGACGTGCGGCACTCTGCATGTTGACCGAAGATTATGTGCCCACCGGCAACCTTTTTAACTCTTTGCATCCAAACACCTAATGTTTATTTTGGGGTATTTATCTCTCTGTACGAAATAGATTTATCGAACTCGGAGGAATTAATTATAGCATCCTATCTCGCGTTCAGCTTGGAGTTTATTTTAAATTTGCATGAACATAAATATTTATTAAATCCATATTAATCACCTGACATATAAGCTGTAATAGCCATCCACTACAAATTTGAAGATAAACTCCAATAAACTCCAAGAATTCTGTTCAACTATTTGCAAATGTGTATGTGTGATATACAACCGCGGAAAAAGGGCCAATCTACATTTTTAAACAAATCTGCATTTTTAAACAAATCTGCATTTTTAAATCCTGGTTTAATCGTTCTTCTGCTGGCAGAAGGCTATGCTGAGCAGCAGGATGCTTTCAGGATCAAAATTTCTAAGACAGCAGTACACATGAGCAAGATGAATTAGGAGACACTGGGAATGACCAGAAACCAGCCAGGTAAAGGGTGGAAGCAACTTTCTAATGCCAGAGATGGCCATTAACGTATCCCACAGTTTCTCATGAATCGAAGGATGACATCAAGTGACTTTCAAAAGGAATGGGAAACATTAAGGTCAAGTGTGAGGTGCACTGCTAGGATAGTTTGTATCAGGCTCCTAGGAGCAGGACTGAGGTCCCATGAACCAAGGAAGAAGCCCTTCATTAATGAGAAACAGGGAAGAACCAGACTGCAGTTTGCAGAAAAATATACATTATTCACAGATGCACACCCATAAATTGATAAATGAGTGAAACAAAAAATGGTGCTGTGGCCTCTTTATTTTTTCCACTGCTGTATATGTCATACGGATGGAGGGGTGGCTCTGATGTTAGGGATCGGTGCCGACAGCTGTAAGGTTGCTGGTTCAAATCCCCGGAATGCCCAGAGTGATCCTACTCCATTGGGCCCTTGAGCAAGGCCCTTAACTGCAATTGCTTCATCTTGGGTACGACATTAATCTACATCCAGTCCTATAAGGAGGTCCTCCAATTTACAGGGAATAACTTAGGGGTTGGTGGCAGGATTGGCACCCCAGCCACCGGAAAAAAACTCACACTGGTCCATTTGGACTAGTGTGGTGCTGAGGTATCACCTGCTACATGGCTGCACTCAGGTTCTCATTCCTGTGGTGGGTGTGGCAATGCACTGTAATCAGTGCATGCTCCTTACCTCTATATATATATATATGTCACGCCTTACCTGGCACCCCATGCTGCATGGAATAGGACTTTTTTTTCTATAGTTTGGCTTTTAACGATGCATGGCTGTATCACAAATTCGGTTGTATTTCTGACTTGTGATGCCGATTGCTGAAGAACTCGGTGTATGTTGGGTTGAGGTAACTGCCATAATCACTAACTGATGATGACCTATGACTGAAGGATGGGTTGATTGTAGATACTACAGAGCTGGGCTTTGGAGATCCTGCAGAGAAGGTAGAAGCCCTTTATGGCCGCAGATTATATTAAGGAATAGTTAAACCAGATGGAGAAGTATTAAATTGCTGAGGTGAATTTCAGTTGCTAAATTGTCGATAGGTGTGAATGTGTATGTGAATCGCAGGGGCGCCATATAGGGGGGAAAGTTAGAACCAGAACCAGGAAACTGGAAAGTTAGAACCAGTTAGTGACAGGGGCCCTAAAAATTTGAAACATAACTGGAGTGGTCTGGATTGGGGGGAGCAATATGATATGCTTTCATGGGGCCCAAATACTGTAGCAATGATGGTAAATGATGTGTGTGCCCTGTGAGGAGGTGGCACCCCGTCTTCAGTTATTTCCTGCCTTGCACCTGGAGTTTCCAGGATATGCTTTGGACCCCTGAAACCCCACAAAAGACAAGTGGGTACAGAAAAAGGATGGATGGATGGAAAGATGGATGGATGGGTTCTTTTAATTTGGAATGTGTGTGTAGGTGTAAGGCTGGGTTTTGTCATGGCTTAATACATATCTTTGGGCATCAAAAGTTTGGGGAAGAGTATCAAGGGTACATCGCTGAGTACATCACTGAGTACATTGCTGAGTACATCACTGAGTACATCGCTGAGTATATCACTGAGTACATCGCTGAGTACATCGCTGACTTAAAGAACTGATGATTTTGCTCCAAGCCAAGATATTTTATTAGTGCTTGATCTGATATAACTAGTAGGAAGACTGCAATAGACCTAAGAAAGTAAACGCATTAGATATGTGTCAAAACGTATCTAAATTAGTGCTTAAAAAATGGTATTTTTACTGTAATAACATTGGACATTGTTTGCAGTAGCTTGAACAGGCAGTAAATATGTATTCAATTAAATGGAGGCTTAAGTCCTTTTAAAATGGTTGCTCAAATGCCATGGTGTCTCGGAATAACTCTTACAGGCTTCTGGTAAGTACACAGAGGAGCTACAAAACTGCTGTACTTTAGGCTCGAGTTTCCATAGAAGCAGGACTGCGGGCCAGATGAGTGGCGAGCAGACGGGTGACAGGGTGAAGATGGAGGGAAAATGTGCTATAAAGTGTGGCTGCAGAATTAGAGAGCAGGAACAGAACATAATCAAAAGACTTCAGCATATAAATAGCGACTTATACAAAGTGTATTTTGATGAACAGGCAACATAGACCATCTTCAGTTATGAATGTCTTTGAAGTAATGAGTAGGTGGAATAGGTGTTAAATTTTCTGTTTTATGATCTCATCTACTACGTTGGCTCAGTGGGTAGCAGTTGCTACAGCTGGGGGGACACAGGTACTGCAGGAATGGAGGTGCTTATTAGGGGTAAGCAAGACGTTAATAGGGAGAGGTGTCGACTTGGAGAGGTTTTGGGCTTGGTGGATTAAGAGTAATGTAAGTTTCTTAGTCAGCCGAGTCTGGGGGTGTTTTTCCCCCTGAGTGGTCAGTCATGGGTCATTTGTTGCCGGTCATTAGAGTTGGGAGGCGGCCACCTCTTCAGGATGCACATCTTCCTGGCTGTCTGTTATCAAGGGAAGAGAAAATGTCAGCGGGTGGCTCACAGTGCACTGCCTCGGGATTTTTAAGCCATGCTGAGGCAGACAGACTGCCCCGATTTCTACAGTGAGTAGTATCTGCCAACTGCGTATTGTTGACATTCACGACGGCTGGTTCTGTCTCGAGACAGATGATTGCTGCCCAGTGTTATAATTATAAATGTCATTCGTAGGGCTCGGCAGATCACAGTGTGTCTATGGAATGGCACAGTGCCTTTTCATACCTTCGCATTTCCGCAGAGCAGGAGTTTGAATCTCACCCCTTCTTTGTGTGTGAGGTTGCACATCCTCCCCATGGTGCAAAAGGTGATTTCCTCCTGTGCTCAGAAAGCAATTAGGTGAATTAGCATCTCTACAATGCCCATAGTGAGTGATTACGTGTGACTTTAGATGGACTTGCATTCCATCCAGGTGTTTCGCTCCCCCGTGCTTCCTGTGTTCCAGGGTAGGTTCCAGACCCTCGGAGTTCCGAGTTCCGGACACTGTAGCAAAGATGTTCTCAAATTTTAACTGAAGTTTTATAGTGCTGTTCCTTGCCCATCAGAGGTACCCTCTAGTATTCATCATTTTTATAAAAAAACATTAATAACATTACTATTAGGTCATTTTTTTTCATGTCATAATTTTGTAATTTACTCTAAATTTAGGAATCTAATCAGCCATAACATTAGAACCACCTGCCTGATATGGGGTAGGTCTCCCTCGTGCCCCCAAACCAGCTCTGACATGTTGAGGCATGGACTCCACAAGACCTTTGAAGGCGTCCTGTGGTATCTGGCACCAAGACGTTAGCAGCAGACCCTTTAAGACCGTAAGTTGTGAGATGGGGCCTCTGTGGATCAGACCTGTTTGCCCAGCACATCCCACAGATGTTTGATCGGATTGAAATTTGGAGGGCAAGTCAATACCTTGAACTGTTTTTCATATTCTTCAAACTATTCCTGAACAATTTTTGGAATGTGGCAGGACACATTATCCTGCTGAAAAAGCCCACTGGAGAATCCTGTTGCCATGAAGGGGTGTACTTGGTCCGCAGCATTCTTTATGTAGGTGGTACAACGTAACATCCACACGCATGTGAGGACCCATGGTTTCCCAGCAGAACATTGCCTCTGTTGGCTTGCATTCTTCCCATAGTCCCTCCTGTTATCATCTCTTCCCCAGGTAAACAATGCATACACACCTGGCCGTCCACATTATGTAAAAGATAAACATGACCGATCAGACCAGACCACCTTCTTCCATTGCTCCTTGGTCCAGTTCTGACGCTCACATGCCCACTGCAGACACTTTCAGCAGTGGACAGGGGTCAGCTTGGGCACTAGTCTGCAGCTACGCAAACAAATATGCAAGGTGCGATGCACTGTGTTTTCTGACACCTTTGTCTGAGAGCCACAATGAACTTTTTTGTGCTACAGTAGCTTTCCTGTGTGATTGGACCAGACAAGTCAGCCTTCGGTCCTCACTTGCATCTTTGGGTGCCCATGACCCTGTCATTGGTTCACTGGTCAGGCTTCCTTGGACCACTTTTGGCATCCTTGACAGGTGCCATTGTAATGAGTTAATCAATGATATTCGCTTCACCGGTCAGTGATGTGTTACGCCTG
Source organism: Mormyrops boulengeri (assembly GCA_026781065.1). Lineage (NCBI taxonomy): Eukaryota > Metazoa > Chordata > Actinopteri > Osteoglossiformes > Mormyridae > Mormyrops > Mormyrops boulengeri. The sequence continues at coordinate 15,036,323 of JAODLD010000040.1, read as the reverse complement.
ATTAGTGTATACTAATTTTAAAGAGATATTCAGGATAATACATGAATAATTCTGCTTTATTTACATTAATATATTGACAGCAAGATATTTTTAATAACTTGCTGTCACCTAATAAATAGTTTAAAAACTATTAGGTGTCTTATTTGGTTGTTAAATATTGCAGCTTACTATGTTATTTTTGAAAAAAAAAAGACACTTTTTTAATTTGATGGCTGCTTAGTGTTACACCAGAACTGAGCAGAAGCAGGCAGCTCTTAGACACACCACTTGGGTCAGTAGGGTCCTTAACACAATGGCATGCTGGGAAACTATAAAACTCATTCTGAGATGAAAACTATTTTTGGCTCATGTGCCATAGGCTTTCACTTTGGGATTTCTTTGCTTCAGCAATGCAGAGACCACATTTTCCAAATCTCCTTCCACCAGAGCAATACGGGCGTTGGATATTGAGCAAAAAGCTGATTTTCTTAAAAATAAATAAATACATTTTATTACTTTAAAAATACAGTATAAGTCAAATTTAAATAAATTACATGCATCTTAATGGTAGTGCAAAAACGTTTCTTTTGAATATCCATCTGATAATTAGAAGAATTTCAGACCGGCGAATGGATTCTTAAAATAAGCGCAGAAAAAAGTTTCCACCAGTGATTTGCAAGTTATAATTCAGTACACTTCAACTGGCATACCACTTTAGACAACAATTCAGTGTTTGTCCGCCTCCGTACATTCATACTACATGACCTAAATCCCAGCTGGAGGGAAGAGCACCGATTACCCCACTTCAGGAGTTTCTTGTCATTACCTCCTTTCAGTATAGAGTATAAAGCTGTACACACACACGTACTATGGCCAACTTAAAGACGCCATCTTGTTTTTAGTAGCAACTCGGGCACCCCGTGTAAAATCCTTACTCACAAACAACACTATTCCTGTGTAACAGCAGTACTACCCAATAAGCCAGGGGTGGCCAATCTTATCCAGAAAGGCCCACTGTGTGTGTGGGTTTTCACTGCAACTGCCCAATTAGATTACTAATTAGAGGACTGATTGTCTGAAGAGTCCTCACACCTGGGTTTGAACAGCAGACCTAAAGGTTTCCTAAAAACCAGCATACGCACCGGCCCTGTGCGGCTAAGATTGGCCACCCCTGCAATAAGCCGTATAGAACTTTCCATACCATTGATTGCTCAGATTGTCCATACTGAAATTCACATTCATTAATCTCATGCATTATCATTCATCTAGGTTTTAATAAACCAGATCCATGTATTAAACATTAAAAAAACACTCGGCACAATTCATCCTAATATGGCCTTTAAATACTTAACATTTTGCTTTATATAAAAATTCATATAGCTGGATTAATTGTAGCCACACAGAAAAAGCCGTCTTAATGTAAATATACATATTATGTTTACTCTGGTGCAGAAACTTAGCCAAGCCGCTAAATGTTAGGACTCACTCAAGGCAAATAGTCAAAGTTAGAATGTCAGCATTCTGCTTTGTTAATAAAAAAAAATGTAGGGAGTCTGTTTAGCATGTCCAGGCATGACAAAAAAGCATAGCATATCTGAAGGTTCGAGTACCCCAACTCTCCACCTTCTCTTCGACTCTTTCAGCAGTTGAAAAGCACTTTTATCAAAGTGCACCGCATTACGTTATATCAAGGAATGAAAAACATCACATTAGAGAGTTGCTGACTCATTACCTCAATGGTTACAATTGCAAACAATGGCACACTTTAAAATGTGACTTATAAAAATGCACTTGCACGTAAACAGCACTGAAAAAGATCCTCAATGAACAAAGAATAATAATTAAATATTAATGCGAAGGACTCAAACCCCCGCCCTCAGTGACGGCGCTAAATTCTGCCTTTTTTCTTACAGCTCAGATCTTAATTAAACGGGCTGGATGGAGGTATTGATTGATTCTGAGAAAAAAATCCTATAACATTTATTTTTAATTTCTACACTGAACTAAAATGTAGAAATTATATTCATTTGCTTTTCAAATTACAGCAGTTGTCTGAATTGACTAATTTAAATTGGAGCCTAATTAGAAGTCAGGCCTAATTAATTAAAACCCTTGTTGCTTTTATCTAAAACAGGAAAGTATTCTACAAAAGGAATGGAAAGGAACGGAATATTAAAGCATGCATTGTTACAGATATGAGGCATGGTGCAGGTGGGAAAAGAAGGTGACGATCCACTTATGGCTCAGAGACAACAAGGGGGTTTGTTAAGGAACACACTTGGGTAAACTACAAAACAAATAGACCACGAGGGGGCAGAACTAAACAGGGGAAAATAACTGACAGGACCAAACATACACCAGCTAAAGGAACAAGGCAACGACAGGAGCAGGACTAAGCGACAGGCAGAATACAACACACAGTAATTAACACAGAGAGGATCTTCTCACAATGGCCAACTGAGGAAAAGAACACAGGCAAGCACTGAAATACAAACACACAACTGGGCTAACGAGGGGGCAGGTGTGGCATATAAAGCAAAAACAACCAATCAGTAGGGACAACAGGTAGTACGATTAACAAGTACTGGCACAGGAAAATGGGTAACAGGTGGAACTAATAACAAAGGCAATCAATGAACTAATAACAGACAAACTAGGAAACAATCTGACACTAGGAAACTAAAGCGAAGTAGAATAGTTTCAAAATCATGAAGGCACACAACACATGCCAAAACAACACAAGGAGAGCAAACCACAGGAAGGAACTGACTTGGGAACAAGACTAATACTGTAAACACCAAAAAAAAACAAAAAAAACTCAAATAAGCAAAACAAAAACAGGTGAAGCTAGTTTTAAACCAGCCTCAAACCCACAACCAGCAGGTTTTGTCTTTGAATTGTATACTCAGCCCACTGAGCTACGCAGCAGTTCAGGGAGCAGGAAGGACACACTGGGGACTAAGACAGAGGAGGGATCGGGATGGCCAGCAACACCTGCTGGCCAAACAGGGACTGAACATACAGGCCAGAGAGGGGGAAAGGCAGGATGACCAGCAGCGCCTTCTGGACAATGAGGAATGGTCTTTGCATAGGTTGATTTGGGTTTGATGGTATGTGGTTTGTTACGGGAGTGGTTGAGATCTATTTATTGAAAATAGGGATAAAAGTGAGCCATTTTATTAGCCTCTCTGCTGCTGATCTGTTTGGGGAGGTGAACCCAAATCTATCATCCTAGACAGGATTTCACCATAGCTGGGGAAAAAAATCAGGAGAGATGTCCATTGTAAACGACCTTCTGAACACAGCACTGTTCTAACGGGACACAGATAACCAGAGACCTGTCTGGTAGGTGCAGCCCCCTAGAACAAGGCAGGGTTGCTGCCTCTGTTAGGGCAAGCAGAAAGATGAGATAAACCAGCGCTAAATTACGCTGTGCAGCTTCTACCCGAAGGTGCCAAAGGGTGGCCAAAGGGATCCTGTTAGGAGTCAATTCAAAATAATCGGTTACTGAAGAAGAACCAGGGACTGAGCAGAATTTATACAGCGTTAACATTTTAAAAATATTTTTTTTCTCATTTTTTAATTCTAAGATTAATTTTAAAAACATTTTGTTCTATTTTCATGACCACTCACAAGCCTCCCCCAAGACACACAGGGACACACAACCCGTGGTACACGATCGAAGGACGGGTTACACGTCCATCACAGGCACGTCCACCACGCTTGGGCTGTAGAGGAATTCATACAAACACGGGGAAATCAGGCTTAATGTACTCTCACATTTTGTGCATATTGTCATAAAAAATGAGCACGTTAAAAATTAACAGTTGACCGATTTGCTTTGAAGATAAGCCTATCAAATATTTAAAATCACCGTTGCCACGAATCTAACTCAAATAAAAGTATGTTCAATAGAATGATGTTTTTAATGTCGGAATGAAATTAAACTACATACCGTACTGGTGGACACTGGTTGTAGTCCTCATATCATTCATCAGCATTGCGCCAACTAGAGTCAGTGTGACACCACAGCTTTTAGGCTGAACACAATCTGCTCCATAAGGCATCGCGATCCGCCGCACGTCGGCGGAGGACATCTCCATCGCCGGGCGCCTCCTCCATCCCCGAGCAATGGGAGTGAGCGTGATGTGAAGAAAAAGAAGGGGGAAAACACAACAAATGGATGTGTGAGGATGAGATTACCCAGCTCAATTTTTGTGTCCGTCTCTCTGTTCACCGCCGAGACTACGGCAGCTTTATATCTTAGCAGCACGTACCGATCTGCGGGGGACCAAATCTGGCAGGGGCTCACGCTGCTCTTCACACTCGTCCCGTCCGTGCTGGTACAGCTTACCCTCACCTTCATCCACAGGGATCTCAGCAAAGATAAACCTCTCGTGCTGCTGCTCCACATCCTGCAGCTAGGACCGATCGTCAGGTGCGTTATGCTCGCAAAATTTGCATCCTTTTGCATGCCACACGAATGCATGTCATTTACATGCGTAGTTTTGCCAGCGCTCTGCTCAGTCAAGGCATATTCAGCGCTGTTTGTGTTTTCAACATAATAGAGTTTGTAACCGGTTGATCAGCGCTTCGATTCGGGAAATTATTTCTTTCGATTCGGAATTGGATGAATTTCTGACATAGATGAACAAAGGGAAATTAAATCGCTGTAATTTTATATAGGACATTACTTAGTCACAGTTCTGTCGCTCTCCCACCCAAACATTAGTTATTAACGCAATACGTACGCCACTCATTCCTTCGGTTTGCCTGTCTTGTGTTTACAGCAGGCCAGCCTGCTGATAGACCAGGCTTAGGGCGGGTCCGTGCAGCGGTCACTATCTTCCTGCGAGCCATGCGTGGCGCCGAACGGTCTGCAAAATAAAGCAGCAATCATACTCTTTAAATTGTTACTATAAATATAATAGTACTCATTTTATGGGGTAAAATATGTAAACAAACAAATGGAATACTCAGGAAAGATGTGTTCTAGTTAATCAATAAAGTGATGCATAATACATAAGACAAGTAGGCCTTAATAATAGACTCTTTTCTATAAGTGCTTGTCCATTAGTGGGTTGAGTGTGTGCAGAGCATATCCAAGGAAGCTTAGGCTAGGGCCGCAATCTGGAATGGAAGCCTGTCACACAGCGCATGTACTCACGGACCGGGCAAGTAGTAAGAGAAGTAAACCAAAATGCTGGCTCTGTATTTGTGCCTCCCCCTTCATATTTACCTGCTTTAAACCTGCAGCCCCTCACTGATGTACCTTCTAGGATGCAACAGAATGACTGAGGGTCTGGCTTTGTCGCTGAGACAGTGTTGAATCTTGAAGCCTGGTTCTGTAATACCCTGGAATCTAAAGTGTATAATATCATATGATGTTATAAGATTATATATGGTTTTATAATGAGTACTGCTTGCTTTGTGTTGTCTGAGTAATGATGATTAGGCTGTTAGGTTGCTGCCTACTATGATAGCTTATAACAGGGGTGCCCCAACTCCAGTCCTGGAGGGCCAGAGCCCTGCACATTTTTGGGTTTCCCCTCATTTAACACACCTGATTCAACTGCTTGTGCTAATTACCAC
>JAODLD010000040.1:14999827-15030652 GCA_026781065.1 Mormyrops boulengeri | reverse complement strand
CTTGAGCTGAATCATTTGTAGTGGAACAGGGAAAGAACTAAGCTACACAGGGCTCCGGCCCTCCAGGACTGGAGTTGGGCAGCCCTGGCTTATAGGATAATGACAGGAACCCTCACCCAAGATGGGGCCAGGATGATAAGGAGACACTTTAATGTGAGGGGTGCAAGGCCACTTAGGATGGGGGGGAAGAGGAGATGGGACTGGAGGGACTGGAGTCTCAGCTGTATAGGTATTAATTAAGCACTTAAACCTTAAGTACTTTTCCTTATTGCTACTGTCTCCAAAGAACCGGGATTTGTTAACAAAATATCAGAGTGTGACACCTGCGGCTTGTGGTGACCCGACAGGTGTCTGGAGGCTTTCTGCATCTATGGCAGCATCGGGAAGATCGAGGAGCCATACGTGAGCATCACCAGGAAAAAGCAGATGCCCAAAAATGGGCTAACAGAGGAGGTGGAGAAGCAGGTGGGCCAGGCCGAGGGGAAGCTGGTCGCCCATCGCGCCGCCTTCGCCCGGACCTCCGTCATCCAGGCCTTCCTGGGCTCCGCCCCTCAGCTGACCCTGCAGCTCTATATCTGTGTGCTGCAGCAGAGAGTGTCCATCGGCAGAGGTAGCCTGCACGCACCAGCCGGACCAGTGTGCCTTTGATTGTTTTTTTTTATAGTTCAGTGTAATCCAGTTCAGGCAACATCACCTGGTAAATTCATCAGCTGGTAGGAGCAAGAGAAGGTGCACTGCAAATTCCAGCCACTGATACCATTTTAGATAATAGGAATCAATCTGACAAGCTGTAGATGAGCTGCACAGTGATCGTACTCTGTAGGTATCAAGCATTTTATCATTAAAACCCTTTCTGCCAACATTATTATGAACATTTATATCCTGTAAATTAAGGACGTGTAACCATTGTTAAAGACATAATTAATTTGAAGAGTCCTTCCATGAGATGTTTGATTACTCCACCGTATACTACTAAACATAACACATCCCCAGTACAGTAACCTGGGTGTCTATGAAGCTGATTCATGGTAGAACACATGGTAGTGCAAGGCCAACAAGTGATAAAGATTGTTAGTGTGCATTTTCACCTCCGGAGTTCTCAAAGAAAAGCAAGTGTTATTTAAATAACCACATTTTTTTCTTTTAAATGCTACTTTTCTTTATGCTGAAAAACTGCATTCAGCTGCTCAGTTATAACAGATTCCTCGTCACCTACCAGCATCAAAATATCCTGTTAGCTCAATCTTCAGGGCAAGATAAATTTGTACTTGGCAGACTGCTGTGTTAAGAAGTTATTTTTGAAATGCATCTTGAAGGACATCTCGAGTTTTCTAAATGCCGTATTTTGCAGTGTTTTTTGATGCGTTTGCTTTAAATGAAGTGAGAACCTGTTTGAAACTACAAAACACTTATTTTTTCATATTTTCAATGCAAGTGTATGACAAAGAACTGGATTGACCTCTTTGTTCGTAGCACTGTAGTTGCTATGGTCTCAGATACATTCTGTCTTCATCTGGTGTGTTTCACTTTGTTCCTCCCAGGTACACTGATGGTAATCTCACTCCTGTCTATAGTGTACGGCGCCTTACGCTGCAACATCCTAGCCATTAAAATCAAGTACGACGACTACGAGGTGAATGTGAAACCTCTGGCCTACCTCTGTATATTCCTCTGGAGGAGTTTCGAGATTGCGACCAGGGTGGTGGTCTTGGTCCTCTTCAGCTCTGTCCTTCAGATCTGGATCCTGCCTGTGGTCCTCATCAACTTCTTTACCTTCTTCTCATACCCTTGGATCCTGTTCTGGATGAGCAGGTCTCCTTTCCCCGAGAACATTGAGAAGACGTTTACACGAGTGGGCACCACCATGGTGCTGTGCCTGCTCACCTTCCTGTACGCCGGCATTAACATGTTCTGCTGGTCGGCAGTTCAGCTGAAGCTCAACGACCCGGACCTGATCAACAAGTCCCAGAACTGGAACCGCATGGCAGTGTACTACATGCTGCGGTTTGTGGAGAACGCCACCCTCATTCTTCTTTGGTATGTCTTTCAGACTGACTTCTACAGGTTCATCAGTGGTCCCCTGCTGGTCCTGCAACTGCTTATCGGGTATGCCATTGCCATCTTCTTCATGCTGGTCTTCTACCAGTTTTGCCACCCTTGCAAGAAACTCTTCTCCTCCAGCATCACCCATGGCCTCTGGGAATGGTCCAGTGTTCTCTGCCTCTTGTGCAGGTCACGCTTAGATGCAGGACAATGTGAAAAGGCAGTTCTGGAGTCACCCAGAGCTATAGACAAGGACACCTTGAACGATGCAGCAGTTCCTGAGAGTGGAACCCCCGATTAAAGCTTGTCACTTTACCCATAATCACAGCCAGTGGCCAAGCAACTTACTTATGCTGGTCTTACAATGTCAGTATTGCACTCAGCTCATGGAAATGGTCTGTGCCCAATATGTGTGCACAACTGTTACTTTGTGGATATAGAGCAGTGTTTCCCAATCCGATCTGCATGGACTCACAGCCGGTCCATGTTTTTGCTCCCTCTGAGCTCCCTGCCAGACAGGGAGCAAAAATGTGGACTGGCTGTGAGTCTACGAGGACTGGATTGGGGAAACACTGGTATAGAGATTGCACATCCCACCTCAATGTGTCAGTTCCCATACTTGTGGCTATACTGTATAATGCTAGAGAAACTGTGTTTCGATAAACATTCGATTTTATAGCACAGTTTCCCTGTGGTGCGGCATTAATTAAGCATGTACCTTGGCCAAAACTATATGAGTAGTAAAAAGAGCCAAAAGCCATCTTTTCCAAATAATCACAATAACCTTTATTTATAAATATAATATGGTATAATGTGTGCTGGAAAAACAATTAACAACAAATGATTTCAAGGGCTGTTGTATTGGTTTTTAATCAATAACTGCGATATACTCTGAACCATTTGTTATTTTACCGTTTGTTTATTATGGTTTTCCTGGTCTCGCAGGCAATATAGGTATACTGCTTGTATTTATATATACATGAATGCAGAGCGCATTCATCCATACAAAATCTCTTACCATGATGCAGTCCTGACCAAGAAGCCCAGGGCAGAATGCAGGGTGCCTTCTGGGTGGGTGGTGTGACATGTCTTGTGTAAACATCTCGCATAATGATCTTAAGCTGACGTGCAAGGCCAGGCTAGGAGCCAGGGCCATCTGAGAATAACACCATGATTTATTTCTTGATTCACACAACCCTTTATTTGAAGAAGGAGCAGGCCGCTCAGAGTCAGCAAGGCAACTCATTATAGTGAGCATGCCATTTACAACTGAAAAACTGGGAGACTGGGACTGCACCTAGACCTAGTAGTAATACTTAGATTATTTTTTACACTACAGATTGTAGATGGAATAATGTGTATGAAGGTTGTGTATGAATTTATATTTTAAATCTCCTACACAAAAGAGGGGCAAAACATAGTTAACCTGAAAGATTATTAGATTATAATTGTGCAATACAGTAATTAACAGCTGAATTACACACCCCTTTGTCCTGAAATACCATAACCGTACCTCTGAGCAGGTGCAACACATCATTTTACAAAAATCCATGTTTTGCACAGTTTCGTCGGAATTTCGATATAGTTGCATTATTTGTGCTTAAGATGTGTGGCTGTTTTATAATGTTTTCTGGAAATGAGCATGGAAAAACTCCTGTCACATGTTTAGCATGGAGAATCGCACATCACCTCATGTTTTCAAAGCTGGAACATTTAAGCTAAGCTAATTTAGTGCTGTTATTCTGTTTGTGGAGGATTGCATTAGCTAAATTTTTTTGCAGCACATTTGCATGAGACTGGAAGCATTGCATTTCAGAAAGTCTGTATATTGTACAGTAATGCCAATGATGTCACCAAAAAGTCAGTCATTAAATCTCCACATTGTATCATGTATTATATCATAAATATTGATATCCAAAATGTATATTAATATGTTTATTTTTTTATTTTGCTGTAAATTTCATATACCTTATATATCAAATACCAGATTGTGTGCATGTTAATGCAATGAAATACAAATATATATTTATGGCAATAATACTTTTGCAAATATTTGTTCAGCTGCAGAACAGATGTTTGCAGATGTTTGGCAGTTATTCATGTTTTGTTACATTATTTGTTTATAAAGGTGTGTTACTGGTATTCCCTTTCAAGTACACCCTGACAGTCTTCTTTGCCTTAGATTCCACATTTATGTATTTTATTCACCTCTAGATGCCAAAGAAATCTATGCAATAGTTTCAGTTCTCACCAATTCCATAACGCAGTGTTACATTTTAGACCATTTAGGTGCCTGGATTCCTCTTATGTGGAGGCCATGACAGACCAAGGAAATTCTATTAAAGATTTTCAGTTAAGCCACACTGGTACTAGTATTGGAGATGTCTGTGATGTGCAGTCTTCTCCGCATCCATGTGGATTTGAAGATAGTCTTACAGCTCTGAGCACTATTCTGTTTCCACTGTTTAAAGACTATAAGACGTAATGTGTATGATTCATTTTTCATTTATAATATATTTTCATTCTGGCTATTTATTTGGGCTTATAATTTGCTGTGATTTTATGGGGTGAAAGTTCTGCCTTAAGACAAAATTGCTAATAAACTGTAACTTGAAATTACTGGGTTTTCATGTGGATACTTTAAGTTATTAGTATAATTATTATATAGTAGTAGTAGTAATAATAATAATAATAATAATAATAATAATTGTAATGTTGTTGTTGTTTTGCGGCCATAATAATTCACTGTCTTCTTTCAGCATGAAAGATTCACCGTTTTATAACTTAAGTTGTTTATGCACAGTACTTAATTATACAATTAGTTAATATCGAACACTAATTATGATTTAGTCCATATGCGATTTTACCGGAGGTGCAATTGCACCCCCTACTGGTCAGAAGAAAATGTAATTTGAACATAACAGTATTTAGTTCAAGAAAATTTAATTATATTTGAAAATATGGCTTGTGTTAGCCATAGCAATGTATAATCATTTATTATAAAAGTTATTATTATTATTATTTACAAATTTATTTATCTGAATGAATGACTGGTTGGGCTCTCTCACCTTACTCCTCCTGGCAGAAAAGCCTAGAGTCGCTTATGATTCAGTTGCTATACTTGCTCTCGTTGAATGATTGTGTTGATGGTTTAATATGGAACCCTCGGGATTTATAGAAGTAAGTAAAAAGGATGGAAACTCCCTCTGGTTTATCTGGACTGCCACTGTTCCCCTGAAACCCAGTGCACGCCTTAATGAGTTTTGCTTTTCCGAGTCTGCCAGAAATTTCGGGGAAGGGATACACTTACAATTAGATAAATAGTAAATACACGTTCAAGTGTCGAGGGCACTTTTATTTCAGTGATTTTGAGAAAAGCCAGAACAAACACAAAATTACCTTTGTTTGCTGGCGTGTGGAATGCATTTCATCGCGTGTCAGTTATTTGCAGATGTAGATAGCATCCAAAGGAAATATTTACAAAATAATTATTAAAATTTGGGGTCTCTAAACAAATCGGCTGATTCCGAATTGCATAAATCCTGATGACTGGTATAGGTTATATATGTTCCAACTGAAGCTTAGCTTGACGCTCTGAAGATTCTCTCGTCCTAATCCACTTGATAAATATTACAGGAAACAGTTTCGTAAATTTTTAACTGTTTACTTAGAATCTCTGAAACAAAATTACAAACATAAAAGAGTTTATCAACAGAATATATAGAAAATTCGAGAGCTATCTTACCAGGAGGTCAAAAAACTTATTTCGCTCCAACCTCATCTCTCTCTCCCATACCCCCTCTCCCGGCACCCCTTATCATAATAAAAGCAACCCCAACAGTATCCATCAGAACTACATTATAATTTTATAAGTCCCGTTTTTAAGCATTACAAGGTAGATCAAATAATTCTTAACATTTTTAAATCATGTTTGTCAAACTAATACACTTGTACCTTGAATCAATATTTTTTTACTGTTAATTACTCAAACTTAGGCTCCTACTACTGATATCGGGGATTCTCAGTTCTCGGATTTAACTGCGTGGTTATCTTAAAACAGGTGGACATCATGTTGGATATAAGGGCGCGTCCCCGTTTCTGTTTAAACGGGCGATTGGAGGCAATCGTGTATTAGTTGTGAGAATCACATGTACATTCTGCAGGGCAATGGCTTATCACGGAGGGCTAGGGGACAATACCAAGAATTTTTTAACTAATTAATTCTACACCGCTACAGCAATCGAAGACCAAGTAGATTAATTATTAATTGCAAATAAATTAACTGCGTACTGCATATATAAATGTGCCATATTTAATTATGACTTTATACCCTAATTTAAAGTAACGTGTGCTTATCTGTATTGCTACAGTACCTGTGTATATTATGGCCCTTTGGAAAATTGCGTATTTCACAGTTCCAGTCCCATGGGGATTAAAAGATATTGCTAGTAATTCAGATAAAATATAAGAACATCCTTCAAAGGTGTGAGATTAGTAGACAATACTTAAATAATATTATAGCTGTATCAATAGGACTGACATACATTTACCAGTGTACCAGTGAGGATCACATCCCTAGAGCATTTGGGGTCAAGGGCCCAACACTGCTATTATTACTCTGGCAACCAAGGGATTTGATATCACATCCTACTGGGTGTGGGCTCTAATCCCTACGCCACTGAGCTATACAGTAACATAATAATTAACCATAATGTCCCGTATAGCCACTTGTAAAAGGTTGCGCCAGTGGTGGGATTGCAGTGCAGAAATCGTCCCCTGCAGAGGAGCCTCTCTTAATTAAGTAAAAAGTAAGTATATATAGCCATAAGTAAAGGAAGGGAGATGGGGGGCTGGCCGCTGCAGCTCCATTGTGGAGGGTGCATCACAATTATAAGAGACCTATGAAATCTTGTGGGGAACATTGCAGTAATTCATGTTTTCCAGTGACCAGAGATAAAGTCACATGTTCAGGCCCTCAAAAGTGACATTGGATTAAGATGAGCCAGCGGCTGTAAGCATCATTCGTAATTTGCCTACAATGCCCAAAACAAGATTTCTTTGAAAACTGTTTGGTTGCTCTGTGCTTTAATTTTCAAAGCAATAATCTTTAACTGCCTCGTTTTCCAGCAGTTGCTGCTCGCTAAACAACCATGAGCCGCATCTGTCCTCTCACTGCGTTGTATTGCACACTGTAGTTAATGTAACACTTACGTATTCTTGTATTCCTTGTTTGCTGTTTTCTCCTTTTCATATTGCATTGTCGTGTCTCGTATTTCACCGCTCTTTTTGTCCTGTCCCCCCATGCAACTGTCTCTTCCCCTGCAACTGTGGCACAAGAGTTTCACTGTGTGACAATTAAAGTACTGGCTAGGGTGGGGGGATCCATTGTGCGGTGTTTCATTTTGCCGTGTAGAATGTCCCATATTGTACAGGATGTGTGGCCATTCTGATGCTGCAAAAACTCTTCATCGTTATAACAGCTCTGGCAGCTTAGGCTAACATGGACATTTAGGATGAAAAATGATTTTCTGTCCACAAAATCTTCATGTCGCACTAAAGGTGCCTTGACAGGCATGTGGGCACAGTCCACAGCACATGCTACAGTACATTATAACGACGTAAGAAAATCTAAATATCAGAAGTCAAAGTGCATTTATGTTTTAAGTACAATAATTAATTTCATCAGATTGCCTACGGTTGCAACTAAATGCTGTTTGATAGCTTTAACAGATATACAGCCAGGAAACTTGGACTTGTTTAACAAGTGCAGTAAAATCCTTTCTTATGGCAGGAAAGGCAATAGACTTACAGAAGCTCTTGGTGTAAAAAAATGTGGTGCTAAAAATAATACAGGTACACATATCGGCCCTAAACATCGTGTCTGTGGCACAGTGAGTGGCTGATAACGTCACATGTCACATGTTGAGTGTACGGCCTTAGTAATTCGATATGTAATTTTCCTGATTACTGATTTATGATTGAATATTTTAACAGGTTTTAACAATCTCTCAAAACTGCTTGACTAAGCACATTCCCCCCATCTCCGGGATCTCCATTTCTGGCGAAATGTATGGTTCTATGGTGCTGCTGTTATTTTAATGGCCAGGATCAAGCACATCACAGTGATTGACAGGGGGCAGAATTAGGGCTGCACCACAGGATAAAGCCTGAGATCACTAAGACCAACCAGAATCCGAGGTTACTGCTAAAATATCCTGAAACTTAGCCCGCTAACCCAGTCATCTATGTCCAGACAGTGCGGCCCTGTCACTCCTACCCCTCCCTGATATACAGCATTGAGTGTATTGTGCATAAATATATTAGGTGTGTAGGGATTTTAAACAAAGAGATGGTAATTCAGCACATTCCTTGATCTGTGAGAAACTGACAACATCAAAAAGGTGCTTTTGGTGGTAGAAACCTTGTAAGTATTCAGAGAAAGAGGAAGAGGTAGAAGGGTTAGGAAAAGTCTGATGCTCCCTCTGCTGGCAGCAGATGATATTTTTCTGCAGAAAGCCGAGATGAGGTTGATCCACTTACACAGAGGAAGCATCAGTGATGATATTCATTGCATGGACGCTTTTTGGTGTTGCTGTATTTTGCATCACAACATACAAATCTGAGTTCACGCTGAATAGATATATGAATAAAATAAAGAGTGAAAAATAAAATTTACCTGAATACATTGTAAAGCGCTTAGAGGGGAATGCTGACTGCGAGGAACATGGAGCTGACCAGTACCACTGGTGCTGAGCCATGGTGTGATGAACCATGCAGTTATACTGTATAAATGAGAACTGCAGCTTTTTATAGAAGAAAACCAAATTATTTATTTGGCAAAATGAGTCATGTCCCTGACTACAGTTTACAACAGGCACAGAGACACAGAGGTAGTAAAATTGTGCATTTGTTGTGTGAAAATCCCCAGTTTTTATGGTCCTGAATTTCAGTCTGCCATGGGAGTCTGTGAATAGCAAATCTCTAAATAACTAAACCTAATTCTGGGTCTGCATTAATTCATCGTAATTTTTAATTTGCCCGTGTTATCATCCTGTGGTAAATCCTGGGTATTTTGCTGACCAAACTAAGGACTTCTTCAGAGCATTGTGCGGCTTAAGACTTTGTACCTATGATCCAAAGGCCGCTGGTTCAAATCCAGTGGTCACCACTGGTCTCTTGAGCAAGGCCCGTAACTCCAGTTGCTCCAGGGACAATTGTAGGTGGAGCTTCAAGACAAAAAATAAACATTATTTTGGACGGGAAGTCAGTAAAAAAATGGAAAACTCCAAATACAAGAAGATTGAGTTCATGTAATCAGGGGTAACTTAATAGAGGAAGCAAATCACCGTAATGTACCGCGTATGGACATGAGGAACAAGGACCATGATGCTCGCCTGATGTTCTCAGGATGGACTTCAGCCCTGCCTTGCTGGCATGTTCGAATGGTTTATGTCTCATCATATATCCCTTTCATGCCATTATTGAACTGTCACAGTCAAGATAAAACCAGTTCTGCGCAGATAAATGACATATCGGATAAGACCTGAGGTACATGGAATCGTCCCCTGTAAAATGGAGTCTGAAAAATCTCTTAAATCTACTGGTCTCTAACTGGTTTCAGTGAGGCAGTTCCGTCTGAACAAAGAAATCAATCTCAGCTTCATTGTGCTCAACAATTTGCGAGTACTGGAACCACCTGTGGGATAAGGGTACAAAATGAATTTGGCAGAATAACTGCATCATTTGGGAAGGGATTCAATTTCTCCATCCTCCCATAATTAGGGTAAGAAAAAGTAGTATACTTAAGGATCAACTGAATTCAAAAATACTGGATTGTTTTATAGATAATCTTAGTCATTGGATTCTATAGATACGAGTAGATAGCCATTAAGTAATGAGAATGCTTTACTTTGGGGAATTTTTTTTTTTAACATATTACTGAAACAGAAAATATACAGACCCTACTGCTTTTTCTAAACTGTGATTCATTGTATTGATTCTTTTTTATGCTTCCAACACATAATATGCCATAATAAGAAAATGAAAATCTTTTTAGAATTGAAATCTCCCATTTACATTATTCAAACATTGGATTTTTGGAGAATCTTCAGCACTTCAACTGCAAATCTTCTCCAGCATGCTTCTATCAGCTATCTGTATCTCACCAGTGTCTCCCATTCTTCCATGCAACCTCTGTCAAATTGGAAGTTAGATTGGATGGGGAGCAATGATGAACTGCAATCTTTGGGTCTCTCCACACATTTTCTAAGGGGTTCATGTCTGAGCTTTGGCTCGACTAAGGACATCTGGCGATGACTCCAGTGAGCTCCAGGGACCATGTAGTGGTTTACAAGCAACACCAAAGTCAAAGTGAGAGAAATGAGAAAAAGTAGAGACGCTCCCTGGATTATGACGGGGTTACGTTCTGATAAATCTATCATAAGGCGAAAATATCATAAGGCAAAAATGCATTTTAATACAGTACACCTAACCTAAACATCATAGCCTAGCTTAGCCTACAGTATTAGTTACAAGAAGTTATTGTAAATGATATAAGGTTATTGTAAATGTGACAAGATATTTTAATGGTTCCTCTTGACCAAATGATATTTTTAGCTATGTAAACTCACACAGCTACAACACATATATATATGTGTTATATGGAAGTTTTGAAATACATAATTAAATTCCTGTATTCCCAGATTGGATTCATGTCCAATATATACATCAGAACTATCGGTACCACTTGACAAGAAGGCCACCCTTACAAAGAACACAAGCACAATGACCAACTACAGAACAAAATGGGGCAGGCACTTAAATAGACACAACAACCGGGCTAATGAGAGGGCAGGTGAAGAACACAAGACAATTATACAATCACTGAGGGCACAGGACAATGAGCAACAGATGGAACAATGAGAGTTTTTGGTTCTTCTCCTCCATCATCTGACTTTCTTTCATTCTTTGTTGTTTTATCTACCCTTTTCATTTTTTTAATTCGGTATAAATGAAGTAATGTACTACAGTACAACACATCCACGTAAAGTGCCTTGGGGCCGTTCTGTTGTGAAAGTCGCTATATAAAAATTAATTTAATTGAACCGAGTGAACGGAAACTTACAGAGCAATGACACGGTCAAGTACTACATCCACGAAAAAAAAATCAGAGGATCAGAAATTTTGATTATGTTAGAGGATAGAACTGAATGCAAGATGAGGCATCATCTAGGCTAGTCTGTTTTCCAATAACATCTAAAATTTAGAAGCACTGCAGTATTAAGGAGGTTTCTGAACCCTGCTGTATCATACCACATCATGACGCTGATGACAATCGCAACAGATCATGTGAGATCAGAACCACGCCAGCTGAACACAGCTGATATTTTGATATCTAACTGAACTTTTACTGTATGGGATACCCAGCACCCCTTGATTGGACATTGGACCTCTATTGGCTTTTCCTCCGACTATTGTACCTAGAAGAGTTTGGATTCCAGTTCTCCATTGTCTTTGGACTTTTTCTACTTGAACATTGTGTTGTGTTTTGTTGTGTTTGTACATGTGAACGTGAAGTCATTTAGGGAAAGAGTCTAGGCTGGAGGGCAGGCTGGTAGGCTAGGCAGGCAGACGGACTAGGCGGGCTAGGCTGGAGGGCAGGCTGGTAGGCTAGGCAGGCAGACGGACTAGGCGGGCTAGGCTGGAGGGCAGGCTGGTAGGCTAGGCAGGCAGATGGACTAAGCGACTAGGCAAGCAGGTTTTGGGGGCAGGCAGCAGGCAGACGGTATAGGCAACACAGAGCATCAGTTTCAGTCTGATTTCTTCAGGATCATTCTCAACACATGTAACAAATAAATGCAATCATTGTCATGAGCAAGATAAATCCCATGTTAATGAAGTCATGTTATGGAAGAAAAAGGTGTATTAAATCAGTGGTTCTCAACCACTTTTGCACAGCGACCCAATCTTTACCATGTCAGCTCAGTCGCAACCCTATGTCAAGTACAGGTTTAAATTAACGCTATGATGAAGCGCGCAGTGCACTCTGCAGTTTACACCAATCGATAGCTATCACACAAATCTGATTGGATGCCCCACTGAATTTTAAATTAAGCATCTGTGGTTTGACTCCTTGGATTGGTTGAGTGTTCACTAATTTTGCGCTAAGCATTTGCAGACCCAAGACCCGTTAATATGGGTTAATTCTAGGACTGAGGCTGGGAAATCTGATCGTGGATCAGGAGCTTGCTGGTTTTAAAATGCTTACATTTCCAGCTTTGCCTCGCGACCGTTTCAGAACTTCAACAACGCCAAATGTTCAATAGAAAATTAGTAATAGAGTTTAGCAATTAAAACTATTTGTTGTTTTCTAATCAATTTTTGTATCCGTTTTGAAAGCAGTATTAATAAACACAGCAAATATATGAATGTAAAAAGAAACAAGAACAAGAAAACAGATTTGAATGTCATTTTAATTAAAAGAATACATATTTATAGAAGTATGCAGTGACAGCCAAAGCATAATAACGGGGAAAACACTGAGCTGAAGGAAGGAAAACTTCCATAATATACAGAGTCTTTGTTTGGTGAGACCTGAAGCAGTATGGGAGGGGTGGCAGCCATACCAGAGACGCCCTGAAGCAGTATGGGAGGGGTGGCAGCCATACCAGAGACGCCCTGAAGCAGTATGGGAGGGGTGGCAGCCATACCAGAGATGCCCTGAATACGGCACCAATGCCGTGGTTTGGAACGGCGCCTCTTCACTTCAGATTCAGGTACTGAGGCAGAACATTGTTCCAGAATTGCTGGGACTCCCGCGAGCGGCTCTCTGCTGCACTCCGCCTGCCCAGCTTGCTCTCACGGGCGGGCACTGCTGATCTGGATTTCTGTCTCTCTTTACTCCTTTTCCTCTTTCTCATTGTTTCTTCCTCCATTTCCTCTTTTACTTTTCCTTCTTTCTCCTCATTTTCTTCATCCTCTGCTTCCTCGTGCTCACTTTCATTTTTGCTATCCTCTTCTTCCACACCTTCTCCTTCATCCTTTTTCTCATTCTCATCTCCCTCATCTTCATCACCACTCTCCTCTGTTTCTTCTTGTTCTGTTTCTTCTTCACCTGATTCCTTATGTTCTTCACCCACTGAAAGGCCATGGTCCATTTCCTCTTCTGCATCCTCTTCCTCCTCACCACCACTCTCCTCCTCACCATCACTCTCCTCCTCATCCCCCTCTTCCTCCTCACCACCACTCTCCTCCTCATCCCCCTCTTCTTCCTCCTCACCATCACTCTCCTCCTCATCTCCCTCCTCTTCCTCCTCACCAACACTCTCCTCTTCATCCCCTTCCTCTTCTTCCTCACCACCACTCTCCTCCTCTTCTTCCTCACCAACACTCTCACTCCCATCTTCTTCATCACTCTCCTTTTCATCACCACTCTCTTCACCTTCTTTGTCACCCTCCACTTCCTCTCCAACATCACTCTCATTCCCAACTTCATTTCCCTCCTGTTCCACATCAACACTCTCCTCTTCATCACTGTCTTCCTCATCCTCTTCCTCTCCTCCACTTTCACTTTTATCTTTCTCTTCCTCTCCAGACTCCTCCTCATCATCTTCCTCTTCTTCTGCAGACACCCCATCCAACATCTCTCCCATCTTCTCAGTCTCACTCTGTGACTGCTCTTCACTCTCTGGTGCTGCAGTTTCACTTTCTTTACTTTCTTCTACATCTTCTTCTTCATCCTCACTCTCTGGTTTCTCAGTCTCACTCTCTTCTGTATTTATACCTTCTTCTTGGTCACCAGTGATCATCACTTTCCTGCTGGCTGTGTGCTTCTTCTGAGAACCTTCGTCACTCTCCTCATCACTGCTTTGTGTCTCACTTTCACCGTCATCTTTGCCCTCAGCCTCACTGCTACTCTTCCCCCCAAATGTTGAACCTTTACTTGATCCAGCTTTTGCACTGGTTTCAAACTCATCTGCCAAAGGTTCACTCTCATGGTTTTGTGTTTTGTCATGATTCAGATCCAAACTGCTTGCCTCTGGTAGGACATTTATCCTGACAGCGGTCCTCTTCCCTGATTTGAAGGAATCTGATTTGACTGATTCACTCCAAAAGGATCCGACATCGGCCCTCCTCTCCGATAGCATTTCAGACCCGCTTGATATCTGAGACATTTTATTTGTCCTCTCAATGTCCAACAGTGACTCTGCCTGTCCAGTCAACATCTCTGTCGCTAAATGTGCCAGACCCACTTGTTCTCTTACTACTCCTTCTTGTCGTCTTCCTGCCACTTGTTGTGACACAGACACAACTTTTTGCCCTTTCTCTTTGCATTCTGTGCCTTTCTTCTGTCTTTCTTTTTGAGAACAAACTTCAGAAAGTGCTGCAGATGGGTCTGGGGTCAAATTTGGGCTGGAAGATGATTTTCTCTTGGAGGCTGAAGAGATGCATGATGTCTTGTTCTCACCCACCTCTTTCAGACTTTTAAAAGCTGATGGCAGCCCCCTTTTCGGTGTTTGCACACCTTCTCTGGGATGACTCAGCACCCTTGTGCCTTTTCTTTTAACTTTAACAGGTGTGCTTTTCACCTTTGCACTAGGTCTACTCTCCACCTCTTTATTTTCTACAGAAATAAGTTTTTCCCACCGTCCTTTTACTGTACCTTGTGCCTCTGTATAGTTTGTCATCCTTTTCTTTTGTTTAACTTTCACCTCTGTTGGTTTACGCAATTCAGGGAGTGTTTCGCTGGAGTCCCCCAGGTCTGGGAGCTGCTTTCTCTCATCCAGTTCACAAGCACTTGCTCTAGGCCTTTCTGACTGTTTCTGCTTTCTTGCCATAAAAATGTCCTCCTGGCTGTCGCTGGCACCCTTGCAAAGAGGGCTCAGTGTGGAGCTCTGTTTGAACTGGGGGACATGTGGTACCCCTGGGGATAGGGCTTGCTGGAGAGTTAAACCAGCGTCCCTCTCCATAGGGACCAGTCTGCCCTCAGGGTGTCTGGACCCTTCTTCCAAATCATGCCTTTTCACACCCTTAACATCCTTCAATTCCGGCATGAGAAAGCAGAGGACAAAAAGAGGGAAAGCGTTAGAGAAATGAGTGAACCTGCTGAGGGGGCAGAGAGCTGAGCTCAAGGCTGAAAAACAAACAGAGAGACGGCAGTCTATGTTAATACGAGAGAATGACACAGACACTCACGCAGACAGCAAGAAAACCAAGATGGTCTCAAGCTAGTCAAGAAAAACTCACAGCTACTATCAGACCCCTTTCCCAAATTAAGTGATGCAATTTAAACTTCAATTGTTCAATTTCAGCTGAATATAATATCCATTTGTATAAAAGAACACATCACTAAATGGAACATGCCAGCAACAAACACATCATTCACCATCTAAACATAAGAACAACGATACAGAGGACAGGCTATTTTCCATCTTATTCAACATAATTAAGAATGAGACTGCGTAATTAAAAGCCACATATGCCTGTTGAGCATAACCCCAGTGACCGTACAAAACCATCCTTGGGTTTTTATCATGGAGAAATGTGGCAACCAATGAAATCTCCAGAACTTGGGTTAAGGTCACAGCCATTGATATGGTGTAAGGGCTGATGACATAATTCTGGAATTATCATGGAAGATGACGCGATGTCTTGCCTTCCTATGGGCTTGAGTTGACGCCCGGGTCTGGTGAGCACCATCCTCCTTCCTCGTATGGGTCTGCCACACATTGCGAGGACTTTACTTACTGAAATGCATTTGACTTTATAATGTATTAATATATCTGACATCTTCAAGGTACTAACATTAAATAGGTTTTTGGAATATGCACACAAGTACAAGATATTTCACATCCTTTATTTTTTAATTGAATAAAGAATAAAGAAAATGTGTAATAAAGAAAGAAATGTTACTGAAGTCTTCATTGAAGAACACGAACAAGTCTCTACTGTGCCAGATTGCCTCAAAAACAGCTCATCTAAACTGTAATGCTATCTCTGAAGTAGCTGTTTAAGGATTTGACCCACACGTTTAATATATCATACCAGAAATCCTTCATAAGTCACCAAAAGGAAGCCAATTCACAACAGTCTAAGAAAAAAGTATACGTCTAAAGACTCACAAAAAAATATTCTGCTCCATCACGAGAATGGCTCTCCCACTTTAGGTTTAAGACGACCAATAGGAACTAGAGCGCCATCTGCTGCACACACAGGATATTTGATAGCATATCACTAAAATAAAGACATGAGGTGTTTGTATCAGGTTCATGAAATGTGCCATAAAAGTTCAGCAGCAATTGTTAACTTCGTTGTCATAGCTGATGCATTGCATTTCAAATATCCTGAATATAAAAAATATGTGCCACATTGAAAGCACAGTAAAGAAAAGAAAGTTAATTAAACAAGTTAATTGCACTTACTAAATTTAGCTTATGAGTGGTGCCACCTAGATCTTTCATTTTCATTTCATTATCTTCAGTATCTTCTGGGTCTTCACTTGTGACTTTTTCTGAAAGACAAATTCATTATGGCCAGACCCATTAACCAGTTGGAATAGAAGACATTTACTTTATTCACATAACCAGGCATACTGTAATGTAGCAGAACTTCAGCTGTAATACTAATTTCTGGGTCTAAATCACTCAGCATCTTTCCTGTAATTTTAAAGCACTGACTGGCAATTTGAAAATTCCAGAGTACATCTGATCGTGTGGCTTCCAAAGCTGTAACCAATTTCAGAATTCTTTCAGGGTTTAAAGCCTGAAGGTAAATCATCTGCATCTAACAAATGAATCATTTCAAACAAACAGAAAATGGCACCTCATTGAAACGAAGCACAAAAAATTACTTCAACTTTTACCCAAAAGCATGGTCCTTACAGGTATCTTCCTGCAAATCACTTCTCTGCAAGTAAAGAATGATGAGTTAGCAGTGTATTCCAGAGATACCAGTTCTAGAAGGGCTTGTCCTGAAGGTGGAGAGGCCATTCTGCAGTCCCCTGGTAGCTGGTTCCATAGAGGGGGGTCTAAGATGGATGATACGGCTGGAAAAGGGTAAGGAGGTGCTGAAGAAGCCGGACTTGAGATGAGTCTGGACCATCAGTCCAAACTGTTCTGGAGATTGCTCCTAAAAAATGACCACAGGCCATAGTACATTTGTCTGTTACTGAACACTTACATTAGAATTCAATATATCCATTCGTTCATCTATCTATCTTCTGTGCCCGCTTCTTCTATGCAAGGTTGCTGGGTTCCAGGGCCTATCCTGAAATCTACAGGTGCAAAGGCAGGGAATAACCCTGGATGGGGTACCAAGCCATCACAGGGCACACACACACGCCTATAAGTAATTTGGCAACACCAATTCAACTTAACATATTTTTGGAGTGGGGGGGGGGGGAACCAGGGGACAGCCCATGATAAAACAAGGAGAATACACAAACTCCATACACTCAGAGCTGGGGCAGAGACTTGAACCCAGGTCCCAGAGGTGTGAGGTAACAGTGCTAACCACAGCACTACCATGCCAATACCAAAGTGAGCATACATTAAGTTTAAATATATACAATTAGTATTTTTTTAAAATTTAACATTCTCGACCATACAGCAGGGTCTGAGCCCATCAGAACAGCGACACTCTCCTCCCCGATGTTCACCCACCCTCTGTCTGCGCCTGACCCGAGCCGACATGCTCCTGGAGACAGTCGGATAGGTGACATTGCCCTCCTGGACCTCACTATAGGATATCTCCCGGCTGTCTTCTGTGATGTCGTCTTCTTCTAGTGACACTTGTCTGGAGGACCTGGACCTAGGTCTGGCCAGAACCAGCATGTGGCACCCACCACATGTGACCTGGATTGCACAAATGTCACAAAGCATGCAGTGCCCCCATGTGGTGAATGACAACCATGCACGTAACAGACAGTACTCTAAAAGTCTAAAAGACTTACTGAATGTACATGATACTTTAAGAAGCGTGGGCACAGAGTAGGTTTAAATTGATTATTGTATGTTTCCTCTCCCAGGCCAAGCTTCCCATGTCGGCCATCTCCAAATGTGTAGAGAAGACCACTGTCTGGAAACAAGAGCACAAATCCATGTTCTGGGCTTTCTGCATATTATAGACAACTTCTCGCTGAACACTGCTTGGCCCCTGCTCTTATAAGAAATGACAAATTATGAGAATTTACTGGACTAGGACCTCGTAATTTGTATGATAGCAATGCAAATAATAGGCTATTAATATATACAGTGCACTAACTGCTTACCGGTGATTACAGCAGTGTGGTTTTCCCCACACACCACTTGTCTCACTTTCCCCTTCTGGAAATGGTCCACAAGTTTGGGGAGACTGGCCTGAAAGACGAACGTCCCGTGGCCCAATTGTCCAAACTGACCCATGCCAAAGGAGTAGATGTCACACTCTGGGTGTGGCCAAGAGAGAGAAAGTGGGCATGCGCTTACGTAATCTGTACGTAACATGCGTTTTTTGACTTTCAACTTCCTCCCTGTTTTCGTAAAAAAGTGTCCTCAGTTTTGTGGGGAAAAAAACAGTGAATAAAGAATAAAAGGTAAGAATTAAAGTTGACTCCAGTATCTCCTGCCTTGAAACTACAACAAAAGCTCTGTATGCCGATTCTATTATTAGGAATTTTAGTGAGTCCCCAGTGTCCTACCTGTGAGTGCTATGGTGTGACCCCCACCACAGGCCACCTGGGTGACCGTGTCAGGGATTCCCTGAACCACTTGGGGGACTCTGTGGCTGTCCCACTGTTTGGGAGGCAGGCCCAACCTGCCGCCGTCACACTCCCCGAACGTGTACAGGTGCCCATCGACTGAAACGTAAGAGCAGGACAGGACCGGTCATAGAGGCATCGACCCTGCGGCTGTAAGCGCTCTTTACTAAACCCCAGAAAGACGGCGAGATGTTCGACGTCATACTGGTGACGAAGGCTGAGTGGCAGCGCCCACAGGACACCCAGGACACCGGCCTCCCCACAGCTACTTCTCGAGGTTTCAGGGCGCGGCTTTCGTTCCCCAGACCAATTTGACCCTCCCTGTTGTCACCCCACATGAAAAGCTTTCCTTCCCCTTATTCACAAGATACAAAAAGATGCATTACAAAATATCACCTCTATACAGCCTTCTGATTTGCATGCATGAACATGAAATGAAACATGAAACTACACCTAATTCATTACACACTCTGCTTCCATGCCAGTTTGTACAATCTTTCCTTATCCATTGGGTGAGTAAACTGCATTTCTTTGTTTATGTCTTAATGTCCATGTCTTAAAATGTAATTTTTTAATATTACACACACACACACACACACACACACACACACACACACACACACACACACACACACATATAAATTTATATTCTATTTGTTATGTTCTCATTTGCACTACAACCAACAAAATCAATATTTTAGCACAGAGTATAAATCATATATCTGAAGTGATGAAAAATGTGCTGGAAAGGGAAATGATTCTTTTATTGCCCGATGCTATGACACCTGTAATGGCTAGTTGATAGAGTGTTAGGACACTTGGATAATGACTAAACTCAATCAAACAGCCATATTGATTGATACATGCTGGTATCCTTCAGTGAAGCTCATGACATAAGGTCTGGACATACCAGTAAGAGCAGCAGAGGTGTTAGTGCCTGCAGCCAGCATTTTTATAGCTTCTCGTCCCCTGAAGAATGGAAGACGCTCAAAGGAGACCCTTTCCTTGCAGTCTCCGAAACCCAGCTGACCTTCGCTGTTACCCCCAGCAACGTAGAGGTTCCCACAAGCTGAAAGCAAGAATTATCTTTCAGAAATAGCACTCCCAATATTCTTGGCGTCACTCTAGAGTCTATCACTATACCCCACGTCCCAATATTCATTTGATACAGACAGAAATTATAAAACATGACGTGTTTTTAAAAGCATGTGTGTGTTCACAATCTTCAATGAACTTCGTCCAAA
The DNA here is from genome assembly GCA_026781065.1 of Mormyrops boulengeri. Lineage (NCBI taxonomy): Eukaryota > Metazoa > Chordata > Actinopteri > Osteoglossiformes > Mormyridae > Mormyrops > Mormyrops boulengeri. The sequence continues at coordinate 15,010,630 of JAODLD010000040.1, read as the reverse complement.
ATATGCTAATCTCTAAATGTGATACATTGTAATTTTACAGAAGACATATAAACAGAAAAAAGTCCCTGACAGCTCAAAAGAAAATAATAAGATGTATAGATAACAATCATGACTGAGAGGGAGATACGGCTGCTGGAATTGTGTGGACTTTGTCCACTGACCGACAACTGTGTGACTGTAGTGAATCGTGCCGACAGTGAATCCATTACGCAGGTACTATTTCAGGCTGGCTCTCAGGGTTCAGTTTATGACCTGACCCTAGCAATTTGAAGTGATATTTATGTACTGTATATTACTCTTGATACAGATTCATTGATTATTTATCATTGATTACATACCCAGGCACCATGTATATATAATTTAAGTCCCTCTCTTTTGCACTGTCCTGTGTTTCTGCACTTTCAAAATTATTAAGGTCCATTTTACTTGTGGCTTTACCACACTTAATACAGATGCATGTCACTACAGACTGGCTATAATAATATCTAAACCACAGACATTTCATGATGAATGCCGGTGACGTGCACAAACTTACACGTGTATACAAGTGTGTGATTCCACCCACAAGCCGCAAGCTTGACTTTTTCAGCCTTCAGAGCTTGTACAAAACAAAGAGTTAATCACTTCTTTAAAATACGGAAACTGCATTTATTTAATCGATGCACCAAAAATAGAAACATAATTATTTGACAAAATTCAATGAAATACATTTCTGTTAATTATAGTAAAATTATTAGTACAATTGTTTAAACCTTCCTTTAAGATTTTACATTACATTAAAGCCATCTAGGACTTTCATTCATGTCTTTGACACAAATTACCCACGTGTTGAAAATCACATATGCAATTGTACCAAAGTATAGATTTATATAAGGACAGATTTTCCTTATATAAACAACTTTTAAGGTATGATCACTCTTATAAGGAAGGAAGCCAAAATTTGCTGTTAAAATGAACTATTAGTGCAGCACAGCACAGTTCACAGTGTGTTCAGTTATCTGACAGTCACAGCAGTTTGCTGAGACTCTCCTTTTACATTTTATTTTTAGACGCATACATACAGCATCATCCTTTAACAATGCCGTGAGCTTACCAGTCACATATATGTCTGTAAATTGCATGCACTGCTTTGTAGGGTGATGGACGCAGCATCACAGTCACATTCAACAGCAGGTATAAATTGAAAAAAGCTGGCCCACTGACCCACAACCACGATTTAACCCAATTGGTCACCTGCTCCTATTCTGCCCTCAAAACCAATAAAATGCTCTGCCTTCATAGCTCTTTCACTACTGGCCCCATTGTACATTTCCAATACCAGCTTGTATAGATTCAGACTCTTATCATATTTGTTTTTACAATCTAGTTATTTAATATTGCGTTTAAAAATAGGAAAGCCCTTCGGATAATAACACAGTATATAGGCTTAATTAAAACACATTGCTACTGTCCATTCACTTTGTCTCTGTATTTTTTTGAAATAGGCAAACACTTTTCCCTGCAAAGTACCTTCAGTAATGTATCCTAGCGGTAAACCAGCAACACACATGCTATTAGCCTTATCTGTGTTTTCTGCTTCTTCTGAGATTATAGAAGATTATGGACCACTCCAGATGGGGATTAGACGGGCACAGTAAGAACGTAAGTCTCTCGCTCCAGCTCGCCTCGCACTTGTAAGTAGAATTGAACCCACAAATAAAATCTATGATATAATGTTTAAAAGATCCACATACATATAGGGATGAGTGTTATTTAAAATACTTAAAGATCTAGACAGTTTGTAGACTTGCAGTGATGAGCAATTCATGCCAGAGGCCTTAATGCCAGAACAACACACAATTCCTGTCTTTAGAAAGAAAAAATAAGGGACCAGAAGCCATAAATTTATTCTTATTAGTAGCAGTTATAGTTTTTATATTTATTACTAACCTTTCACACAAGTGGGCTTGTTCACGGTGGCCTTTGTTCCCAGACCCAGCTGGCCCCAGTTATTAACCCCAAACATGTACAGTTTTCCGTTGTCTGAGGGTACAGAAAACATTACAGAATTATAAAATGGCCTGTGGATTGGCTCAGCTGCACAAAGATGGATGGATACAGTGTGTCTAAAGGATGCTCTATTAAGATCAGGAAAAAAATCTTACAGGACCCAAATTAACTGGCAGCCTGCTTACATTATATTGATTTTAATTTTAGGAAGAATATTACAACACCTGTAATCAATGCTGTATGTTCATCGCCGCAACATATCTTCAGGGCTTTGTCGTTCTTAAACCAGAATTTGCTGGGTACACTGTCAGCAAACCTACTCTTTCCAAAAGTGAAAATAGCTCCAGATCCTGTTGGTGGAACATAACGAACCAAAGCATTATCAGTATTACACTAGAATATGGCATTTAAAGAATAGAGGAAAAATTGAGAATCAAATTGCAGAGCCGTAAGAGTAATCTTTAACAAGTAGTCTATTCTTGGCATATATAAATTGACTGATAATCAATATCTCTGCATTTTCGCAAATGCAGTTTAATATTCTACAATTAAGATATTGACAAAATACCAGTTGGTCCCAATACGTGGACTCCATTCACTGCAACAAGCAGCTAAAGACCCCAGTTTATCTAACGAATACTGAAGTGACATTCTGCACTTACCGGGTATATCGTCTTCGGTTTCCCCTGCCATGTCTGTTCCGACAGCTCTGTTTGCAGATCGACACCTCTAGGTCCTATCACAGTGCCTAAAGCAATACTAACAGACTAAATTCGGATAGGTGACACTCTGTGGGATCAAAAGAGGCGATTATACCACACCAATTCCCCTTATGCTAAAGATTGTTTGCAGTAGTTGGCAGGCGTAACAGTAAGAATAAATCTTTCTGTATCCAAACGTGTTTAGAGACATTCACATCCAGCAGCAGTTCTTAATAACCTGATTAGCTTGGTCGACTTGGAACAAACCATCTGAACTAGTATATTAATTCTAAATGTGTTTGAGGAAATTACCAAACCTAGCTCGACATATTTGTGGTTATGTAGGACTACTGGAAATTATCTTCGTCAGTGAGAAGCTCCACACGTGTTTACCATAATGACAAATAAGCGATGCTTTTGTGTTTTCACGCTTGACCCGGCCAAAAGGAATGTCCTGCCTGAGCCACCGTAGTGCTTAAGATTATTTTGTAGCGAATTAATGCATGACCGCATAATGAAATCGGCTTTGATCGTGGTATGGGTGTTAATGAGCTGTTCTGTGGAAATATTTCACCTGATTGTATTATCGCTGGTATTTTAAAAACTAGTACCAGCAGTCTAATAGTAACTATTTCTAAAAGAGCCATGTTCACACATATGGTAAACTATATTTACTGAGGACAAACGAATGCGATTGTTTCCAGCTGTTTCAACTTTTATTTGCGTGTTTATGTGTTTATGTCCTGTTTCTTTCAATAAAATGCACTGCCAAAATATGTGGAGAATATACGGAAACCTGTTCTCAGAAGCAGGTGCCACATTAAAAAGCATACTGTTACATTAACAAGAACGAAATGGCGATATATAAATAAAAGCTAAAATAAGGGAATCGAAGAGTGGTTTGCTTTATATTTGTTAATGTTTTCTTGAAAATATTTTCTACGGCATTCTAATGGGCTAATATAGTAGGCTATGGGTGTGATATGTGCATACACTTAATATAATCCCCACATAACCAGATTGTTGCATGACTCACAGATGTCTGATTCCCACCACGCTTCCTATCGATGCTCCCTTAGGGGTTCACAATAGGCTGTAAATGTAGCTGTGTTATTTGGAACAGTGTAATGAAAATTTTGAAGTTGGGTTGTGAACTGTTTTCACCACTGTGAGTCATTCTACGCGTGCCCAGTGATATCCGAAGGACTTTTAACTCTCAGAATTGATCCAAATGCATTCAGACTTTTAATCCAACAAACAATATGGATGCAAATTGTTTTAACATGCTATAGCGCACTACATCGAACTGTGTGAAATTAAACAAGAATGGATACGCCATTTGTCACAGCCCTTATACTGTCATCATGCTAAAGCATCAATAGTCTTACAGTAAGAATGTTTTCCTCCTTACGAATTTTGTGACATTTCAGTTTGTTTGCTAATCACCACGTAAGGAGGGTCAATAAAAATATCTGTTTTACAAGAGAAACAAGAAAGCATTTTCATTCCGTGTGTTTAAGTATGGGTATTCGTGATTTAATAGAGTTACAATCTCGCAAACGTTCTAACAAATTTATATGCGTATGTGAATGAACATTAACCGTTGCATAAATACATTAGGTATTTTATTGTTTAAATGCTTTATCGGATTTAATTGTATATCCTACCAGCCCCCAATCCTCACTACAAGGAAAACGACTGTTAATCCCCGTTCACTGAGGATTAGGTTTTAAACGGAGAATAGTTTTCTTTCAGATTCACTGTAAGGAAATACAATTTGTTCTGAACACATAACGGCTGAACGTTGCTAGAAGCCTTATTTTTTTAAGCTGTTGGTGATGTGATGTGTGTCCAGCTGGGGGTGTCACCCAATGGGAGGGGCTGTGGAGAAATTTGCACGTTCATTGGCTGATTTATGTAGGGCGGCTGCGCTGTGCGAGACTGCGGTGAATCTGCTGAGCGAAGCCCAGTGGATGATCGCAGCAGCGCAACTCCCGAAAAAAAAATCCGCACTCCGTTATACCGTAGTATGGCATCCAGGAGAATGGAGACCAAACCAGTGATAACCTGCCTTAAAACGCTCCTCATTGTCTATTCCTTCGTGTTTTGGGTAAGTAGATACATGATGTCAAAGGTGTTTAGCGTGATGTATGTGTTCGTACATAGTTTATGCGAAATAATGGTGTAGTATTATTTGTAATAGACGGTTTGCGCGAGTGCTCACGTAAACGTTATGCCATTGACAAAGGCATCCTTCTGGCAACATGTTCGCACATGATCCACTTCTTGAAATTGAAATGCATTTTGTTGCGTTGGTCACAAAGAGGATTTCAAACGTTTTTCAATACAGTGTTATTATATCTTTACATATATCATAAGCTAAATGTGAAGTCAGATGTGTGTGTTTGTCTGTGTGTGTATAATGCATATAATATTTAGCTGAAAAGCGTTACAATCTTTCCGTTCAACTAATGAAGCTGTTTCATGAGCCGTTATTACCGAATCAATTAATCGGCTCACATAAAAATTGGACTTAAAAAAACTGAATTTAAGGAAAAAAATGAATTTAATCTTAACACATCCTTTCATCATAGGCCAGCCCGGGTGTCACTTGTTCGCGAAATATTATACATCGGTTTACATCGGATTGGTAAATTTACAAACTTTTAGACTTCTTGCCGACACAATACGTGTATTTCGTAAATTGAAATTAAATGTAAATAGCTTGTACCGTGGATAAGGCTTAATTTACCAGTAAACGCTGAAATGAGAAGAAAAACAACGTCAATATTAACGCTGCATTTGTGCCAGACGACCCTCTATGGGTAATGAATGAAAAAAGCAGAAAGTCCATGAATCATTGGGTTACAATGCATTTTTAATGTAATGTGTAATATGTGACTGTTTACCCTGTGAGACATGTTAGATACTCACTCACATTAGTCTGCGATATAACCGATAAAAGTACATGGGAAAATTCTTTGATTTATGTCAGTGTGATTGCAGATATCTGGATCAATAACTGCTGCGGTTACAATATGGAAAGAACAGGTTAGGTTTTATCCTGATAAATTCTTCTTGTCAGTGAGTTCCTAAATGACTGCTGGGGAAACGATGTTGTCCTCTCCGTTATCAGCGCGTTGGAATGATGAGTACACATAAACAGAGAAAGACGTCGATGTTTCAAACACGCATTCACATTTATTATAACCTACATACGCCTAGTGCATTGAATTTTTCCAGACTTGAGTTCTGACAGTAATTGCTTAAAATAATAATAAAAAGAAGAAGAAGAAGAAGAAAAATCTTTTGTATTATGACCGTTTATTGTCGCCTAAATTCAATACAAGGTCCCGCGGGTGGCAACATTACATTACTGTTGTTACATTATTGTTTAAGTGCCGTAAAATCGATTCACTAACAGAAATAAAACGCTATTCTGTCCTGGCTTAGTCGCTGTTTTGTTAAAGGTCCGAACCTTTTCTTGGGTTCTCCTTTGTTATTCTGTCAGCTGAGGTGCAGTGTTTGGTTTTTATCATGTGAAATTCGGTGCCTTGCTGCATATTGAGTTTTTTTTTTTTTTCTTGCATTGTTAAGAATCATTACAGGTGACAAGTAAAAAGGGCTGAATCTGTCATCTGTGCATGCATCCATCTCTCCATCCATCAAATTTCCATAACTGCTTATCCAACCCAAGGTGGCATTGAATCTGGTAACTCACTATTACCAGTAGTAACTCACTATTGGTGACACCATTTTGCCTAACTTTTTGAACTAGTGGAGGGGATCTCAATAAGGACCTGGAGAAAACCCAGACAGCTTTTACATTTAAACATAATATATTTAAATTTTGCATTCTCCATTTATAACATTCAGAAATATTTTGGAAGCTACTGCCTTTAGTATGCATTGACAAAAAAAAAAACTTTTAATTGCTATTTATTGTCATTAAATTTAAATATAATAATTTCATAACTGTTGCAGCAATAAAGTGTGTAAAAATGTTTCTCTAAAAAGATTTTTTTTACTTAGCCCTGGCTTAGACACCGTTTTGTTGCAGTTTATGTGCACATATGTTAAAGACAGAATTGCATAGGATGGGAGCGTTGTGCATGTCAGGCTAACTGTTAGCATCTGCCACAGATGATTCTCCCATTCGTACTGCTTTTAATGTGTTTACAAACTGACCCTGCTTCTCTCCTTGCTGGTATTTTAAGCAGACGGGCATAATCGAGATGCCTTCTTTAGGGTTGCAGGATGGTGACGTAATGTTTCCTAGTTCCTGGGAGTACTTTAAGGGTCCCTCATGTGCTGCCTTTTGCGATATTTTGATGCTGAAGATTTTTTTTCATTTTTTCTAGTAGTCTAAGTGAAAGTTTGTTAAGTTTAACTTCCTATGGTTACTGCTGACAGTGAATACTCCAGATGTAAGGGCTAGCTCTAGCTACCGGGTCAATAGGTCTAGGGCCTCCAAATTACCTGCGTTGGGGTGGAGGATGTGAAATGATCATCAATGTTCTTGGCAGGGGGGCCCTCAAAAGGTGGAGCCAGCCCTGCCACCTGGGTAAAAAAACAATTTGAAGGTTGCTTGTCAACTGTTATCAGAATTTTTCCCTTGGTATAGAGAATCGGTGCCCACGTGACTAATGCATTGCATCGCGGGATTGACTACTTCACTGCCGGCAACATCTTTGGTATTTTCCACCCTAGCCACTCCCATTTATTCAGGCTACTGTTCCGCTTGCTGGTACACCAGCAGGATCCCTTGTAAAACTTTCCAAGAAGGTGAGAGAGGAGGGAAATTCAAAAAACTCCCAGTGTGGGAAAAAATAAACACAGGGGTTCAAGGTCAACTGTCAGGCTAAGCTCTTTAGGTATGCTAATGTTATTCTGGACAGAAATACATGGGCACGTGTTGTTAGAGGTTAAAAGCGGAAATAGGAGCTCCTGTCTGGCCTTTTGTTAGGACACTGTAATGCACATTGGGTGAGCCGATGCTGGGTCTTGAAATGGGTAAGTTGTACTCTTCTGAACATTTCTTTGCATGTAATGCTGTTGTATTATTGTGGTCCATTCAGAAATCATCTCAGTAATATTAAACTTATTATACCATAACTGTAATTTTTAGGATGGTATACGAATAGGAAATTTCCGGCTATATTTTGTATGCATGCAAGCTTGTTGCCTCGTTAAGTCAGGCTGAATGTTACTGATTTAATGAAAAACATTCATAATGATATGTATCAGAACTTAATAATTTTTTAGTTGTAAGAAGGTGGATCTTACCTGTATCAGAAAGTACAAATCCAGACCAAGATTTTGTTTGAAGCCACCAGTTGGGTATTTTGTGAATGTAACTCTTTGTACTCAACTGGTTAGTTGAAATAAAATCTTGGTCTGGAATTTTACTTTCTGGACTTGAAACTTCTGCGTCTCATTACAGCCTCACCTGTGTAGCAAGGCCTTTATTTCTCCTGAGTGACTGATATATTTCTTACGATCAGCACCTGGTGCAGTGTTTTATCTAGAGCTCTTTAGGTGCAAAGAGCGAAGCTCTGCATAATATTTAATGGCCCACCTGCTGTGTTGAGATGGTGGATGTCACATTTCAGCAGGTCTCATTGTAGAGTGTATAGGGGTATTGTAAAGGTATATGATTAAACATCTGCACTGGATGTAAAAAGGCTTAAGTGATGATAGAAAGAAGAATGGCAGAATGGTAGCTCTGTTGGCACTGATGTCGTTTGCAGTAAAGAATGGGTCTGTCTTTACTGGACCTGCAGGTCTGGTGTTCTGGAATGACCGCCGATATTCTGTTGCCTTGGATATCTCAAGAGATTTTAGTAACTGCATTTATTTTTACTTTTTTATTCAGTCATAAATCCAAACCAGAAGCAGCTGGTTTCAGATGTCTTTTGTCTTAAGGATACAAGTCAGGCAGCACAAACAGGAAGCTCCTCTTGTGCTTATCTGGGGAGCCTGTAGCTTCTTGAGTTTTACATGTCGTTCATTTCATTCATGTACTTTATTTAGCATATTCTTTTGTCCAAAGCAATGTACAAGTGAAGGGAATAATGCATTACAAATGTACAGCTTTCGAGGAGGCAACTAGGCATAAGTGCAGCAAATGAATGCCCAGTTACAAGTGTAAGCAGTTAAATTTAGTGCCACGCTAAATTTAGTTAAATTTATTTAGTGCGTTAAATTTAGTGTCACGCTGCACACGGAGCCTTTACTTTTTAAAGAACATCCCGGATCACAAGTGCCGGATATAAATGGAGTTGTACCCGTCATTCATTTGCCTGGTTTCCATAATCGCTTATCATGGACATGGAGATCATGAGTCTGTAGCACATTGCAGGCAGCATATGGCACAAGGCAGAGGTGCATCCTGGACAGGATGCTAGTCTACCAGACACACATACGGTCACACACTATTGGTCATTTAGAGCAATGTTTCCCGATCCGGTCCTCAGGGACTCACAGCCAGTCCATATTTTTTCTTCCTCCGAGCTCCCTACTAGACATTTTTGCTCACTTATGGAGCTGGGAGGGAGCAAAAATGTGGACTGTCTGTGGGTCCCCGAGGACGGAATTGGGAAACGCCGATTAAGAGTAATCACTTCACCTAACTGCATCTTTGTGGACTGGAAACTGGAGTACATGTTGGAAAGCCACACAAAATGGCTATAAGAAACAAACAGCACACACAGGGAGGGAGGGAGGATTCCCTCATGGCACATCTATATGCCAAAGTATTTTTGAGGGCTTTGAATAATCATACTGAAATCATACCGAACACAAAATTGATGTGCTACAGTATTAGCCATTAGCAGTTTCAGCAGCTGTCTCTGTCATCTCCTGGTGAACAAACTCATTAGGATGTGGTATAATTGCTCCATATTACCCCTGTCTCTCCTCGGCTTCCCAGTTTAGCCAAGACGTCTTCCTGTGACTGAGCTCTGCCAAGGACAATGTGACTTTGTGAAGCTGCAGTAACTTGAGCTTGGGGTAAACATATGGCTGGAATGGAATGTCCATTCCTGAGATGGGGTGTTTTAATTTCTCGACACTAACCCCCCCCCCCAAGTTCTTCACCCTGTGCATTGAGGAGAGCAAGAACATATAATTTCTATGTCTTAATTATAAAGCACTCCATATCTGAATTCAACACTATAATACAATCAAGCAGATCAGCAGTCTAAATCAATGTTTCCCAACCGGCCCTCCGGGACCAACAGATAGCCAGCGTTTTTGTTTTTAGCAAAAACATGGACCGGCTGGGGGTCCCCAAGGACTGGAGTTGGGAACACTTGTCTAAATGATGAGCAGCACACCGCTTCAGTTATGAGTCCCATTTATGAACAGGCAACTATAGGTACAGATCTATTGACTCTGATGGTTATTAAGTGATTCTGGAATGTAAAATTCCATTGTTGAATTATTGACATTCCTTGGGTCAACAGCAGCTTTGAGGTTTGATGAGCATCAACTGTGAAATCCAAACATAAAATGCATTTGAGTCAATTTAACTGAAGAACTGAAGAGTTTGCAAACCAAAAAAAAATGCAATTTCTCGAAGAAGGACAAAGAAGAAAAATCAGAGCTCTCTATATCCAAAGGACATTCTTTCATCTCTCCTTCAGCACTTCTTTCTGGGAGTTCATACACCCTGTGATCTTCCAAATCTACCCGGCTGAACCAGTTTAAATCCTAACATGGAGAATCAGTCCTGCCAGAGTAAGCTGGGCTTCATTAACAGAAATGTTTGTAGGGCATTGCTTGGTAAGATAATGCTGGGGCTCACCACTACCATTGATCTGCCTCGTGTAGGTTCACAAGCTAAGCTTTTGACTGGAAGAATACAGGATCGTGTCTTTCTTTGAATCTTGAAGCTTAGCACCTGACCTGAATCGACTTTGTTCAGATTGGTGCACTGTGAGCTATGTGGGTGCTATGCCTGGTCTTGACAGACCATCTGACATAACCATCAGAGTACATAAAAAGGAATTGAAATTTAGGGTTACAGGCAGAAATGGAGATTTCAGGTCCAGAAAGTACAAATCCAGACCAAGATTTTGTTTCAACCAACCAGTTGAGTACTCTGTGACTG
>JAODLD010000040.1:14981792-14998793 GCA_026781065.1 Mormyrops boulengeri | reverse complement strand
CAACCAACCAGTTGAGTACTCTGTGACTGTCACTCTTTATACTCAACTGGTTGGTTGAAACAAAATCTTGGTCTGGATTTGTAGTCTTTGGACCTGAAAGCTGCACCTCTGGTTGCAGGTTTGGGGGGGTGGGGGGATAATAGCTTTGCCTTCGCTTTGATTTTTTGCATCCATTTTGATAATATTTAAATCCATGACCATGTGCATTTTTTACTGTAGTTCTCTCACTCCTTTTGAGCTCTCTGACCCTTCTGCAGGCCTACACACATATTTTACTTCTGTATCTTTTTTTGGTCTTTGTTGGACTTTTCACTTCATGCCTGTGTCTTCTTATTTCTCTTACCTTACCTTACCTTACCTTACGTGCTAATCGGATCTTAACTGCAGGATATGGCTGTCACTATCGATTATATCAATAATCAAGTAATCGACCGATTAATCTGACAATTCATCAAGTTATTGTCCATATATAATATAATATAATATAATATAGTATAATATAATATAATATAATATATACATTGCAATTGGCATGAGGCATTCATGCATACAGTCACACCAATTCACTTATGTTGCTTATTTTTGGACAGTGGAAGGAAATCAGAGGATCTGCCGTAAAGCCACACACACACAGGGTGAACGTGCAAACACCCCACACACGCAGGGTGAACGTGCAAACACCACACACACGCAGGGTGAACGTGCAAACACCACACACACGCAGGGTGAACGTGCAAACACCCCACACACGCAGGGTGAACGTGCAAACACCCCACACACATACAGGGTGAACGTGCAAACACCCCACACACACAGGGTGAACGTGCAAACACCCCACACACAAAGCAGTGGAGTGCAGCAACAGCGCCGCCCATGTAGGGCTGTATGGAAATACCGTATATTTCATCGAGATGATATTGATTTGTCAGTGACTTGTCAGCACTGTTTTGTCTGTCGGCACAGCTCACAGCAACACCACAAATTTATTTGATAGACTCTGTTGGTAGATAATAAATCCTGTTTAGCTAAATAGTTCATTTTCAGCTCCTAAATATCGCACTTCAGGCATTGCGATGTGGACTTTTTCCAGTATGGTTCAGCTCTAGAAAACACAATGCATTCACGATATAATTAATATTATATGTGCATTATATATCTTATTATGTAAGATGATAAGCAGCGGGGCTAACCTTCATTTTATCATGTTGGGGTCAGCGCCCATCAATCACCGCCCTTCATGTCTCTTCCATTTGGCCAGTATGCTGACCATCCTGTTCCTCTGTTCCCTTCTCTGTCTTTGTACTAGTCCCTAATGTATTCTCCCTGTTCCCTGGACTGCTGCATAGCTCAGGGGGTTGAGCAGACCGTTTCTGTTTCCCCAGTGTTTATTACTTTCTATTCGTCATCGGTTTGCCTTTCGTGTGTTCTTTTCTGATTTTTGTTTTGTACCTTTTTGTTCCGCATTGATTAGCTTTGCATTGTAGTAGTAGTGTCTGATTTATGTCTCCTCATTTTGATGTCTGATAAGTTTTCTGTTTCAGTTAATTAGCCCCACCTGTTGCTTGTTGTCCTTCGCTTTCATTGATTGGTTATTCGGGTATTGCTCTCACCTGTCCTGCGTTGTGTCTTGTTAGCCTAGTGTGTATTTATGTACCTGGTCCTGCTCTCTTCTTCCATGAGTCATTGTGTTCAAGTTGTTGATTATTCTGTGCTTTGTTACTGTGTGCTACTCTGTCTGGTTTCCTTTGTAGGTTTGTTCATGGTTTTTTCTTGCAGTATTTTCCCCTGTTTGGTTATTACTCCTTATGATCCTGTTATTTGTTCCCAGTGTACATTTTAGTTTCCCCAATAAACCCCTGTTGTCACTTGGAGCCGCGTGTAGAACGTCACCTTCTTTTCCCCACCTACGCCATGCCCCAAGTCTGTAACATTAGCAGTGATTCTTTTGATATACAGGAGTCGTAAAAGTAAATTAAGCAAAATTAAGTCCAAGTAAAGACAAAAACAAGCTAGACTATTCCAAGAGGCAAAACAGTACATATCTTTGCCTACCTCGCATTATTCAGTGGGTGAACTGGGTGAATGTCTTATAAGATGTATTTTGCATTGCATTTGTGCTGTGGTGATTTAAGTACTGCTTCGCAATACTGACAGACGACTGGATTTTCCTTCACTTTTAATGTGAAGCCATATTGCCAAGTAATGGAGAAGGAAAATTTTTAATCAATGCTTTTTAATAATCGAGTAATAGTGACAGCTCTACTCGAGAACTGAACATTTTTGGTCTTTAATCTGCAACATGGACTTGATGATGAACTTCATGCTTGTCAAGCTCTGTGTTGTGGCCCAGTGTGTACTGGGAATCATGACTGATGAGTAAGCCGGAACAGCAGAAGAAAGTCTGGCAAAACGTTGACCTGCTTGTTGCTTTTTGTCAGTTGAATGGGGGCCATAACATTAAGCTACTTTGGACTAACATCAGCGGCTGAGCGACCAAGTGAGGCATAAAACTGAGGACTTTGTGGTTAATTAGGCCTTCATTGGGCAGATATAGCAGAATAATCTTGTCTGAAAGGCCAGCCTGATCAGTCTTGCTGGGGGAGCAGATGTGCAAAGCAGCACCCCCCTGCAGATCACTGCACATCAGCTGATGAACTGGATAATGGCTGTTTCCTGATGGAGAGCCTTCACCTGCAGGTTCCTTAGCTGACAAGAAATGTCCTTTATACTCTGCTGATTTCAGTGCATAGTGCAGTGATTCTCACAGCAGCTCGTGGTTGACGCTGTGGGCAGAGTCCGTGGCATGTGTAACCTCAGACACTGGTGTTTATTCTGCGGCTGTGCAAAACATGGTGGAACCGGACTTTTTTTTTTTTAAGTGGGCTGAAAAGGTGTTGCTTGTCAGTCCTGCTTGTTTTTCCGCTGGAACTTGGTCAAAGAATTTTTTGAAGGCAAGCGAGACTGGGTTCTCTGGGTACGTTAGTCTCCCTCTTCAGTCAGAGGTGCAGTTCAAGTAAACATAATCATAGCACGTTTCTGTGTGTGTGTGTGTGTGTGTGAATGTTCTGCACCAGTACCCTGCTTTCCTGTGCACCATCCTTCATCCTATACTCATGCTAAGCTAAAAAAAAAAAAAAACAGACACTGATCTCCTGCTTCTAAATATGGAATTATCTAAAAATGATTTCTGCACGGTATTTTCTTTCATTACATTCCAAACGATCCCCTGACCAGTTCTGTATATTTTGCGGAATGTAAGCTGTGAGAGGAAGAGGCGTCGCAAGGATCTGAAGACATCCGGGGCTCATGCTGCGTTCTATTTCCCTTGGAGGTCAGAAGTTGGAGCTGGGAGTGACGTCACACTTGAGTGAACCACGTTAAAGTACAACAAGCCCTAAAGCCATTTGCCAATTCCAGTTCTGGCCAGGTTCATTGTTAGCCTTTGTTAGCAATACCAGTTGATAACGCATTACACGGTATTTGGCACATACAAACACTGTAAACAGTGTGGGGGGCAACCATGATAACATTTGCCAAGCTGAGGGGCTCAATGACTTATGTTATGCACATCAAGATACTTCATGATATATTTACTGTTTTTTTAAAACACTTAGTAAAGGCGTTTAGGTCTATCTGTTCAAAATATATTAGTTGTGTCCAAAAATCACATTATACATTATACCTTTAAATAGCAAAACATGACTAAAAATATTCAGGGCTTAAGCCTCACTAACCTGACCCTGGTGCCGCCACTGTTGAGAGGTGACCGGAGAAGTCGGCATGATGTGCTGTGGATGGCAACCAGCAGAAGTCATTAGAAGCCGGCCTGTGAATTGATAAAGGACATGGAGGTCACTGGTCGCTTAGCCGGCAGAGCTTTCTCCATGACGTTCTCTCCCTGTTGTAGGCAGGCTTGCAACATGCTCATTAAATGCAAAGACGAAGCCCTGAGGCATTTATTAATGAGCAGGGAAACAGACGGAAGGCTCTAATGTACTAATGCATCGAAATCAGCAAGGAGGCCATCCTGTGTTTGAATTATTAGTTACATTTCAGATTACACTCAGTGTAATTATTTGTCTACAGTGAACATGCATTTTCAATAGAGTCTCAAAACCCACATTTCTGAGGTTAAAAAGGAGTGGGGGCTATTTTACAGCCCTTGTGTGCTGTTTTGGCTGAGCCGCTCACCCTCACAATTGCGCATCCCACAAATCTACTCTGCATGTTGGAGTCCTCCCGGCCAGACAGGGCCCTGCTAATTTACAGAACACCACCCCCTTGGGTTCTGTAAATCGCATTGTAGAGGCAGCAATGACACAGCCGGGAGACACAGTGGCTTAGCGAGCTGGCCGAGGATGCTGGGAGGCCTAACGCATTGCAAGCAAGAAGTCCGCCATCACCATAATTGTAAAAACACAGCGAATCTACACAGAAGCTCACTGGGTTATGATGATTCGTGTTGCAATATTTTGATTTCGCGATGGGAAAATGTTTTTCATTTTCAGTACATTATTCAATAAATTACAGGAGATATTCAACGTTTTATTATAAAATAGGCTACGTGTTAATGATTTTGCTCAACCGCTGGGCCACTGCGTGTTGGATCAATGGCTGGACCCAGTGCTCAGACCCTCACGCTTCACTCATGACTGTGTGTGTTACGGTTGTCACAATACTACAATTTCAAACTCCATACTGATACCCAGGAAAATACTTGATACCATGTTGGATACCACGGGGGGAATAGCAAAAAATTCTCCTTATTTTGTTTTGATGAAGATTCGAACAATACGAACAATAACATCAATGACAACACTATTTTTAAGCAGTCTACCTTAATGAAGACTTAACAGAGGTTATCGTGGTTATCAGCCAATTTGGTAATAAATGCCTAATGTTAACATGTGCGCCGGCCCGGGTAGCATCTGTGATAACTGTTTAATACTTCATTGTTGTTGAAACAGAAGCTTTACTGACCTCTTGAAATTCCTCTTAAAGACTTGACTGCCTCGACAAGTTTGTTGGGGTACTCGACTTCGTCACCACCACTTCAGTCAGTGTTCATGTGTTCAGCTGCTAGTGAAGGGAGGGGCTGAGTGTAAAGTTGTGTCAGCTGGAGTAGGCGAAGATGGCACTGTTGGTATTGATAGTATTGCAAATGAGTATGTTTCCACATACTCATAGTATTTTTTTTGTTTCGATTAGTATCTGAGTATCGATTTCTTTGACAACCCTAGTGTGAGTATGTATGTCTCAGTGGAGGGCAAGATGGATTATATGAAACAGAGCATTCCAATTCACTTATGCTAATGGAAAATAAACCTTCATCCCCTAAATGGGCGTTGTATGTGTTCAGTACTGGTGCTGAGATAATCACTCTGAAACCTTTGAATCGTGCCAAATGGGTTCTGTGCATTTTACAACAGCCATCTGAGTGCTTAAGTATATCAGTCTATGTAATGCCTTAAAACTACTTTCTCCAATTTGCTTAGTTATCTATTTATCAGGTAACTTACACTTTGCGTGCCTTGTCCTGGAGCATTGTGTGAGGGCCCTTCTTCAGACCTAATCCAGTGATGTTTTGGTTCACCTCAGTATGTGTTGATCCTCCCAAATGCCCATTATTGATTGTTAGGCCATGCATAATTTACATCCACCTAAAATATGCTCTGGAGTCTTGACTCCAAAAGTGTGTGGGCCCCTGATTTCTCCATTTCTTTGTACAGAGAGCAATTCCTAAGCTGTGTTGAGCTCTAGTCATTAAACATTAAACTTTGCTGGTGTAAACAAGGTAGAAGGAGGTGCCTTCACTGTGAGAGCATCATTAGCGTAGGCAATGGAAGCGGCAGTCCACTGTTGTTGAAAGTATTGATCTGTATCTGTATCTGTAAATACACGGTATTTGTCCTCTTTGAGGGTGTTCACATAGAGCCAGGTAAAAATTGGCATCTTGCATCCAGCAAGTGACGAGCTGCCTCCAAGGTGATACAGCTGGTCAAAAAGAAGAGGCAGTAGAGCCAGGGTTTTGGTCATTATTTCTCACTGAACTAAAAAATGCAATCAGCAGGTTGTACGAGCTCCACTGCAGTCATGCCTGCTGTGGCTATTACCACCACGATTCCGCGAACAGTCTGAAAGCTGAAAGTCAGTAGATATTCTTCTGTGATAAGGAGTGGGTCGAGGGGCCGCCATCTGTCAGTAGGCAGGAGGCAGATGGAGAGTGTTGATATGAGTGGTAGGTGTGCTCATTTAGGTAAAACACCAGCCAGCCAAGGGGAGTTTGCAGGGCTAGGCAAAAAAGATAATTATTCAGAGAGGCCAATTTACCCAAGCATTCTTTTGGACCGTGGGGGAGAAGTTAAAGTACCTGGAAGAGACTCTACGATGACACAAGGAGAACATGCAAATTCCACCACACAGAGTCATGGCAGAGTCTCAGACCCTGGTTCTAGAGGTGCAAGGCAGCAGTGCTAACCACTGCACCACCAAGCCACCAGTCGAACTGTTGTTGCCATGAATAGAGGAGGCCTTATAGTTCACTTGATATGCTGCTTACTATTACTATTATTCGGCCCAGGAAATATTGACCAACATTGTGAATATCCTTGATCACTCTTTAATCACTTGCACGGTGACCTTTACCCACCCCCTGCTTTAGCTTCCACCGTTCACAGCTAGGTATGCAGTAGCATCGACTGACATTGTATTCCAGATGTTATTTTGGAAAGTCATTCCTGCCTCATGTTTCCTGTCCTTCCTGTGATCGGTTCTAGGCTTACCATGACCCTGCAGTAAACAAGTGGTTATGAGAAATGGATGCGTGGATGGATTTTTGAAGGTCTGGATCATTGAAAAGATTTTTTTTTTCACGTTGGATTGGATTCAAATTGAAAGTACAGCAACATTTATCATACTCTCTGCTAAGTGACTAATGTTGCGTTCAACCTATCGTGTCCTTATCAGCCAGGAGAGGACAGGGCCGTGCATCTCGCATTTGATGGTACGCTCGGGGATGTAGTAAATGAGCTGTTCTTTCCTTCTTAAATATATGTCCTCTCTTACCTGAACAATATTTAATGTACCTGGAAAATACAACCTGAGAAAGCATTGGATTGGTGATGGTGAAAGGCCCCCATTAGCAGAGCTCTCTCTGAAGCAGCCTTCACTAAGACCTTCATCCATTCTGTACTAATGGACATTCTTCAGTGTAACCTCACCTTCGCCTTAAGGGTAACCCCCCCACGTGGCAGTTCCGCATGCTCCTGGCCGCAGATGAGACCGGGGTCGGCCGGTATTTTATGAGCGTCTCGGACTGTAGTGACAGATCTCAGCTCAGGGTCAGATTTATTACCAGGGCGTAAAGAGCAGTAATATGATTTCCTTGGAGGTCAGCTTGTTGGAAGGCTGGCCTGAGAATGACTTGTTGCCCTGTAGCTATAGCATGTCCTGATTTTCCTTTGTTTTTCTAGGGAAAGCATCAGGTGATACGCTCTACTAAATTGTTCTCTGAAAACCACCCACAGCAAAGCCTAAAACGTAGAGGGAAAAAAAGTAATGAGATTAATCTAGCATTGGGCAGAGGTTTGAAAGATGGTTGGAAGCCGTCGGCAAGGCAGAACCGGCAATAGGAGCAATTAGCCGTTGATTGTGGAATTTAAAAGGTGGCTGGAGACCAAGTGGGTGACTTGGAATCCATGAGGCCCAATGACGACCAGGGGACAAAGGGTCTCTCAGTTGTCGTGGAGACCAGTTTGCAGGGAGCTGGTAATGAAAGCCGCTCTATGTTTAGATGATAGGGAAGAAGGTGCTTCTTTGATCTAGGTGAGCGAGGGATGCTGGCCAGCGCGCAGAGTGCGGCATCGTTTTTACAGCTACCAGTGATTTAAAGCCCACACCGGCCTTTTTCTCTCGAACCTGTGATGAGCTGAAAAGCTAATTTCAGAATCGGAAAACGGACTGTTTCCTCCAGGGGGTACTTTGCAGGTCTGGTATTGCCTTGCTCCTTCTGTTTCTGAAAACTCATAATCGAGGCTTTATCGCGCCAGGGTGTTTCCCAGCTGGTTCACGTTTTTGTTCCTTCCCAGCTCCCTGCCAGACAGTTCATGTTTTCGCTCTACCAGGAGCTGGGGGGGGGAGCAAAAAGACGGACTGCTGCGAGATTGGGACCGGACTGGGAAACAATATTCTAAGTCTCAGCGTTTTCAGAAACACCCGCCATTATGGGAAGCATGTTTGTGTTAAAATGACATTACCCATTAATTTGCTGGCGGGCAGTAGCTGTGCTGTGGTTTTAGTCGAAGGTCACTTGCAAGTTAATTAGAGAAGAAAAGCAATTTCTGCAAAAAAGCGAGAGCGCTCTGATGATCTGTGTACTTGTTTCCACCTGGCCAGAAGCTCCCAAAGGGCTGATCGCTGCCGCGGTGCTGCAGGGAAGAGGAGAGCGGTGTGAGCGTCGGCCATTTTCTTCATCATTCTCTCCATCTGCCGCTGTCTACATGTGTCATCCTCTGCTCAGATTCGAGAGGCATTATCAGAGAGCAAAATTTCTGACCAAATCGCCCACAAAGCCCATCTCTGATGTCATGCTACAGCAGAAAAAGGTCACTCTTGTTACTGACGAAACAAGAAAGCATCAGTCATGCTCATAATTGGCCAGCTTCGGCACAAAAACCTTCTTCGGTTTGTGTGTGTAATCATCACTTTTTCAGCATAATTGCTCTGAATTTGATTGGGTATTCCCTCTAGAAGTAACTTTTTTGTTATGGTCTCTGTGTTTAGGTCTGTGACCATTGTAACAATGTACATTGGCGCACATTATATCAAGCTTCCCATATAAATGATTGACGTAGTGTTAAACGGTACATACCCAGAAGGTATGAGTAGAATTGCCGCCTGTCCTGTATATTATGGGATAGTCTTGTACTGAAAATGCTGCATCCTATATTGGTCCTACACGTAATCTGCCTCCCCCACCCCACTTGTAAATTTAGTCATCGGAGAGTCCCACCATCCCCGGTTGCTAATTTTATAGCAGGGGACCTCCCCCCCCCCTCATCTCAACAAATCTTACCATTGGAGGATGTGATGGGAGGTGGGGGGTCCCCACATGTCTTCAGGTTGAAGGTGACAACCATAGGTATGAAAAGGCCAGAGCTTCTGAGGTGGTGAAAGGATCCAAGCCATGCTTGCAGTAGAATTCTGTAGTCGGCGTGCTTTGGGTAATGAGTGACTAATGTTAGAGCATTAACAACTACCCCATAACCCGGCTCATTTCAGCCCTGTCGCTAGCAGGACTGAGCTTGTGGAAAGCCCTGGGGTCATGGATATGGGTCTTGTGGAAACTACCCTGGAACAACCCAACTGCTGTAATGGCTGACTCTCTGGGTGGTGTTTTGACCCCCCTGAAGCAATGGGACCAGGTGTATAATTAGAACTGAGTTGGGTGATGGTGGTAATTCTATGTCCTTCCTAGCTCTTGTTTGGAATGTGATTAGCCCTGCCAGGTTGTCCTTCATCCCTTTTTTGTCTTTTGGCTATTTGTGTTGATGTTTCTCTCTGATGTTGTCAACCCAGAGCAGTAAGGGTCTCTATCCAAAGGAAGAAGTTTCTAGTAATTCATATAAACACGTGTCACAGGCTTTTGATGCCGTTCAGATCTTCTGTTTCCTGCTAACTGGGGCATTCACTGGAAGCTCAGCCCAGCTGCACTTCTTCCCAGTCAATTCCTCGACAGCACGTATCTTCTTAATCTGCTATTTGCCTCACTTGTATGTCGCTATGGACAAATGCACCTGCTAAATAAAAATAAACGTAGCGTAAATGTAGAAGCACCTGGATTGCAGTTCCTCAGATCTCTGGAATGTCAGTGTTTTTGGTGATCGGCATCGTTGGCTGTTACCATTGGGAATCACAGGAAGAAACAGCCTATGAGGTTTTCCAGGAAGAGTACAGTCTCCCTTAATCCCCCAGTAGGCGTGGGAAGGTTAGTGGATTGTCGTTTTCTTATGATTGGAAAGGGCAGTGGACACTGGAAGCGAATATAGCAGACCAGCAGCTTAAAGGTTCAGGTTGAGGTTCAGGTTACTTTATTTGTACCCATAGGTAGATTGGGGGCGCAGTCATGAGTCATACATCCTACATACACACTTCAACACAGGAACAAACTGACAACAAAACAGATTTTAAAACACTATGATCTATTTAAAGGATATGGCTGCTGGCTTTGTGAAGGTGCGATTCGTTGGGGTCGGGGGTAACTCGGGCATCTGGTCAGCAGGCCTGCTAGATGAATGAGAAGAGGGCAGGGGAGCGCACCTCACACCTCTCTGTAGATCCTGAACACATACACTGCCTCAGACCCCCGCCTCAGCCTCACCGAGCAAACCATTGCATCGCAGCGTCGGGTGAAACTGCTAACTGTGACTACACTCCAATCCCACTCTCTGTCTTTGTTCATTCTTGAATTGCCTTGCTTTTCTGTGTAATTCTCACGAGACTAATTAATTTTCTGTGGTTCTTTAAATGACTAATGCCTGTAAATTTAAGACACCAGTGAAAAATAAACAATGGTTAAAACTGCGCTGTATTTTCCCTTTCCTGGGAACCTGCATCATTTTAAACAAATAAATAGTTTGTTGTATAAAGTATTGAAACAGTTTAATATTTTTTTCCTCTTTAAAACATGATGTGATAATGTTGCTAGTTTGTCACAATAAATGACGTAAAAGATGTAAACATTTTAATCTTCTTTATATATAACAATCCTGACATTTAATATAGACCTGTATGTGCATAAGCCCACCAGTATATGTTTCCAGCTTTGTATGTAATGATAATTAGTTATTCCCTCCTGTATCCAAAGAGCTTTGCTTCACTACCTGCATGGTAATGACCCAGTAACAATTACCTAGTACCCAGTACAGGCAGTACTCACATGTGACCCATGGTAATGTAACCCAGTACAGGCAGTACTCACATGGGATCCATGTCAGTGTGACCAAGTACAGGCAGTACTCACATGTGGGCCATGTCAGCGTGACCAAGTACAGACATGGCCTGGTACAAGTGGTACTCACATGAGATCCATGACAGTGTGACCGAGTACAAGTGGTACTCACATGTGAGCCATGGCAGTAAGACCCAGTACGGGTGGTACTCACATGTGAGCCAGTTCATACATGACATACTGGATGCTGGCAGATGTCTGCCGCAAGAGCTTGGATTGCACTGTTGTTATGGAAACAGACTTCATGAAAACTGTGACGCCTACATATATTCATCATTCTTCCCTTGACTCTTGTCTTTTTGAGAAAAGCTTCTTTATTCCAACCACTTACATGGAATCACACACTGTGCAAGCAGCAGGTGTAACTGTGGTAATGGTCTCCTGCGATTAGTTAGTATTCTTAACTGAGCAAGTTGATTTCACCTGAAGTGGTTTGCAGACCCCCTTGGTCATATTGAGCGTGTGCCTTTAAGGGAGTGATCCTAAGAAGCTCTCATAGTTGCCCCCACCCTTCTGGCACTGGGTCAGTAGTCTGATCTTACTGACACAATGTTCTAAATTCTTTTGCCTTCTCACACTCAGATCAGTAATGTCACAGGTCTGGCCAGTATGAGGATTGTCACGGGTGGAAGCCTTCTCCTGTCTCCATCTTGTCCAGCCCAACCACATGTCAGACAGGGGCTGCAGCAGGTGTTTATGTTGGCTATCTGGTGCCAGGCATTAGTATATATCTGTCTTAGCTGGTTATTCGCTGAGCAAGACGCTACTGGAACAAGGCTCATGTCAGATCAGTCACCGCGGTTTTATTTGTGGGTTTGCAGAGGCTTGTGTTGTTCAGACGACGCATTGAGACCAAAATAGAAATGTCTCGGATTCAGAATCGCTTTCCCTTAATGATTTCATGCTTAAAGCATTTTTTTTCCTTCCTGCATTTTTCCCCTTTTCTTCTGGTTTATTTTTCATGCTAACTGACTTGCTCCCCTGCTGCAGTCACGGTCAATTTTGTTTGCAAGAAATGTGAGTACGTACGTCAAGAAACGTGATTAGTCGGTGTTGTATTTTTGTTTTCGGTCTTTATGCTGGTTACCCTCCTTCTTTTTTACCTGTCTTCGTAAATAACATTAGCGGTATTCCATTGCAAAGGAGACTTTTGTGTTTTTGTAGCTACGTGTCTGCCGTTTACCTTACACAGCCATTGTCATTCACATTCTACCCTGCTCCTTTTTTGAACAGTCACCACAAATTTTCATGAGATGCTGTGAATCAGTTGTCCCTGATAGCGACAAACATGTTCTGATATCTTAGGCTACAGTTTCAGCATATCTTGCCATTTTGAGGAATTGGGGCAGTGCGAATAATTGTTGCACTTCCCTAGGACTACAAGAGCAGGTTTGCTTATTTTCCCTGCAAATGTGCACAGAACCCACATTAACCAGGTCTAGTGAAGTGACCACCAATGCCAAGCGTGCCCTGTCTTGGATGAAGTGATTCTACATTGCACCTAATTAGCACCTCATGAGTGCTAATGTCCATAGCCACACATTTCCCAGTGAAGTACTGTACAGAAGGTATTCATATTTAGGTGCGCGCCACATTCATACATTATTTTCTCTGGCTGTGTCAGTGAACAGAATCACATGACATAGGGATGGGAGAATGGATTGGGTCTTTTATTTGGTTATGGATTTTATAAAACACTGGGGATAAAGGAGAACTGTGGCCAGCCATTTTGGATTCAGCTCAAAGGATATACGTTGAGAAAAAATACTGCTGTTACATACACTCCCTCATCTGACAATGGCGAGCAGCCTGTGAAGGCATTAAGTAGGGTTCCCTCTGTAAATGTCAGTGGCATGCTTATTTGGCAGATCTGTGTAGATTGTGCTGTAGGTGCATAATAAATGTTGATGGCATTCAAACACTTCTGTCGTTTACTAAGAGTTTTAATCAAGGTTGATCAGTCAGTGCATCTCGGGAGGAAGTGAGGTATCACGGGTAGCATCTCACCATCTGCGGAAGCAGGGACGGATAGCACAGCCCGATGCTCCCTACACATGGTTCTATGCCGTAACTTGCCAGCTACCAGTGAAATTCTGTGAGCTCATTGTGAGACATGTACTTAGCAAATGTAAGTGTGTGTCTATATACATTTAAAGGTTTGTGTAAGGCTATGTTTGCATTTAGATGCTAAGCTAACACCAGAGGTGGAGATTTCGGGGAAAGAGAATACAAATCCAGACCAAGATTTTGTTTCAACCAAACAGTTGAGTATAAAGGTCACAGTCACAGAGTACTCAACAGAAACAAAATCTTGGTCTGGATTTGTACTCTGTGGACCTGAAATCTCCACCTCTGGTTAACACTTCTATTCAAGCTACTTTTACCCATTCATAAAGCTGAATTTGAAAGTAGTATGGCAGGTTTCTCTTGGCGTGTAAATCAGTAACCTTCAGGATTAGAGTCCTAGGTTCCTAGTACAGTACTCAAGCAGCAGGGCAAGGAAATCAGACACTGTTTTGAGATTTAGACCTGACATCTGTCTCATGATCCTCCTTGTGTGACATCACTGCCCAGTCATGTGACCTTCTCCACATACACACCACCACACATGAGTAGGGCATCCCAGGGTCACTCTCTTCAGTTTGCTATGCCTCCTGCTGTTCTCAACCTTTTGGTCTGCTCTTATGGAATCCCTGGAGATCCTGCATAGATTGCTTGAGCAGCCAGTGGAAGGCATGGTTTATTCATTTTCCATTGTAGCACTGTCTGGCAGTGCCTCAGGTACGAGCTGGTTTTATTCAACATGGCCCACAGAACCTGGCCATATTGACACAATGTATTTTAGATTTTTTTGGCCTATGCTTTGATCCAAAATGACATTTTTTTGTGAACAGTCCCTCAAGCAATTGGGGGCTGAGGGCCTTGCCCAAATCACTCCACCAACCCTGGGATTTGAATCAGCGACCTTCTGATCACAGACACAACACCCTAACCCCGCTGAGCAGCACACTGCCCTCTTTAACAGAAGCTGTATTTTTCCCTTACTTTCCGTTTGTAATGAGAGGGCCATTTGGGGAGCTGTTACATTATTCAATATCAGCAAACATTGTTTTTAACGGCCTTTCAGACCACTCATTTGCATTAGTCTCAGGTACTAAACGCCACAGTTGCCCTGCCTCCCAGGGTGCCTTGCGGCAACGAGCCACAATTTGCGTTTTCACACAGAGCAGCAGAAGAGACAGGAAGTTTGAGTCTGGTTTTAATGTCAAATGTAAAATGACTTTTTGTTCCTTTTCTTGCAATGTAGCACTTTAGTCATACAAATGTGGCTAAAGTAAGAATCCTTGCCAAATATAGCAGAGAAATCTGTTCCTTCAATCCAGAGTGGTGACTAACATGAAAACACTATGTACAGCAAGGGATGACAGTTTTAAACAGCTGCCTGAGAGCCACCTGCTCATTACTGCAAGTGAAACGTGTTTCGATGCACATAAGCAGCTCAGGCAGATACTCATAAAGTGCAATCACTTCCTTCACCAAACCCGTGGTGGAACCAAATTAGAGGTTTCATAGATGAGAGGTTTTGCTTTCAAGCAATCAGCCAAAATTTCTGTCAGTCGCGACACGGCTAATGAAATTATGTCACGGTGTGTCATTCGTGAAGGTGGTAGAAGATTTGATTGAACAAGCTCTACACAGGTGCTGTTGCTAAATGTCATTCCCATCACCTTCCAATAGTCATTCATGAGGCTGTTTGACATCAGTCTGGAGAAAACACAAAAAAATGTGTGGAAGGAGCAGACCGTGATTGGTACGTCTTACCAATTCTGAGTGTAAAATCTCCATCTTTTTGGCATTACCTGAGGATTTTTCTAATCTGAAGCTACAGAATCTATATATTTCCTCAAATGTTCCCATCTGACAGGCATCTATGATGGTTTAACCAGCATCTGATTCTGTCTGATCCTGGACACAGAACAAAATAAGCTCCTCTTTAACACAATGAGTTTCTCACCACTTCACAAAAGTAGTTAAATTGAATTTGTTCCATTGCGGGGCATAGAGTAGCAGTGTGTTTTCGTGCACTTATGAGTGCAGAAGAAATGGATGGGGTTAAAGACCTGAGTGACTTAGAATAAGGACCAAAGAGTTATGGCAAGATGACTGGGTCAGAGCATCTCCGAAATGGCAAGGCTTGTGGGGCACTGATGGTCTATCTTGGTGAGTTTGTATCAACTATGGTTGGAGGAGGGAAAAACCATAAACCGGCAACAAGTTGTTGGGCAGTCAAGGCTCATCAATGGGAGATGTCGTATGAACCAACAGAAGGATTACTATGGCACAAATTGTAGATCATTTTAATTATGGTTACAGGAGTTACGTGTATGTAGTGAGATTGGCAATGTTAATCCCTGTCTGCCAGAGAAAAGTGCGTACAGTGGGCATTTTGGTGACGGGACTGAACTTTGGATCAATGTAAGAAGGTCACCTGGGCTGATGAATCTTGTTTTTCTTTTGCATCATATGCAAGGTACAGATGGCACCCAGGGTACAGTGTGGCTAGAAGACAAGCTGGTGGAAGAAGTGTGCTGCTTTGTATGTTCTGGTGGGGAATCCTGTGTGCATTAATTTGACATGTACCACCTACCTAAACATTGTTGCAGTCCAGGTACACCCCTTCATGGCAACAGTACTCCCTAAAGGTAGTGGTCTCTTTCAGTAGGAAAATTCTCTCTGCTACACTGCACAGATTGTTTGGAAACGGTTCGAGGAGCATGATGAAAAGTTCAAGGTGTTGCCCTGGTCACCAGTTTGCCCAGATCTCAATCCAACTGAGCATCTGTGGGTTGTGTTGCTCGACCTCGCAATTTACAGGAATTAAAAGATCTGCTGCTAACGTCTTGGTGCCAGATACCACAGGACACCTTCAGAGTTCATTTAGTGTCCATGTCTCTAGCCGTTTTTGGAGGCATGTTAGACTGGCGGTCATAATGTTTTGGCTGAGCATATTGGTGAACCTCATCAGTTGGACTGAGAATTAAGTTAGTCTAATGAACACTTTAATATGGCCCCCAGGAACACTGAGTAAGGCTGGTACTGCTGGGACAGTCACACTGGTGTCTCTTCTGCTCCGGTGCCTCCTACTTGGCACCGATACCTTGGCTTTAGCTACTTACTTCCAATTAAAGGTGTTCTTACAGCAGGCCTTAGTCTGTATGTATACTGCAAAGTAGAGAGACATTCCTTATTGAGGTAAATCCACCATCCTAGAGACAGCCAATAGCAGGACAAAAGTAGGATTTTTATGAATATTGCATATATTTACCCCAGGCTTTTTCCGGAAAATGTGACTTTTCACATACATTAATAATGCATGACAAACATCGCTTAAATACACGTCAATGCACCCTTTATAACTTAAACAATCCTAAGAGTTAAAATATAGTTCTTAATAATATGCATTTGTAAAGGGGGGGTGAAGGGTTGTGAGCGTGGCATTCTGGGTAGGAGTGAGCTTCTGACCTTTGACCTTGATACACTTTAGCCCAGCAGACTGTCCATATGTGACACAGTGAAGGACCCTGGCAGTGCCCTATTGTCAACCCTCAGTAATGAGTCAGAAATGTGCCCCCCATCCACCCCCTCTCCTCTCAACACCCACACACAGTCGCCCCACCCCCCCACCCCCGCCCAGAGCTGGAGCCTAGACTTGGCAGGCAAATGTACAGACTACAGTACTCATAGTGAGTGTGTCAGCAGACCTCCCATTTGTTATTCAGTGCTGGCCGGCCTGCTGGCGAGGCGTGGTGACTAACACATGGCAGATTGCTAAGGCTCCGCCCCCACCCTGTACAGTCATGTGACATCAGCCATGCTGAGATGGACTTTGCATGTGGAAAGCTTGTTATATTGTTACATTTACCCACTTGCCAAATTTTATCATGAGACGTCCTTCCCCCCCTGCCCGTTGACTTTTATTCAGACTTCATCAA
>JAODLD010000040.1:14944596-14955636 GCA_026781065.1 Mormyrops boulengeri | reverse complement strand
TTGAGCTTAGCTAGACTTAGTACCACATCAGCCTCAGATATACATATATTGGTCATAGATGACGCTGAATTCATATTATATCTCGTTCTTTCGGTCACTACCCACAGCTCATGACCATAGGTGAGGGTAGGAACGTAGACCGACTGGTAAATCGAGAGCTTCGCCTTTTGGCTCAGCTCTTTCTTCATCATGACAGACTGATGCAGCGCCCGCATCAGTGATGCCGCACCGATCCGCCTGTCGATCTCCCGTTCCATCCATCCCTCACTCGTGAACAAGACCCCGAGATACTTAAACTCCTCCACTTGGGGTGGAAATGATTCATAGTGGTCTAATTTTTTTACATCACAAAAAACTTACATTTTAACAGGGGTAAAATGTAAAAACAATAAGACAATACAGGATAACAGTCTTCTTCCTTTGTCCCTAAACTCCTGGACTCAATCTGCATAACTGGGTCACCTCTCTATCAAACTATAGCTGCTTTTAAGCCGAATGCATAAATGCCCAATAACCTTAAAGCTGGATGTAGTTTTATCTAGTGCAGGAATGTGTTAGATTGCACAATGCATGCTAAATCAGAATACCATTTATTACTTTTTTGTTACAAAACTCATTATAGACGGTAATAATCGCACAAATACAGCCTGTTTGATTCATATAAAATTCCACTGCAAACATCCACATGCATGCCCCCTAATGCATATCGATAGATTACGTCATACATTTACCTAAAGAAAAACGTCATGGCTGGTTATTACTGGGAATGGGATTTGGAATCGCGTCTCATTATTCCTCTAATGTACATACATGTACATTGTGTTTGGATCGTTTCAAATGTTAATAACAAGCGTAATGTCTAATATATTTAAAACAATGTGTTTGTATTAATATGACGTCAGTGACCCGATGTTATGTAAAAATTAACCAAAGCATATAAGAGTGCGTCACACATACATGCATGTATCCAAAGGAGCAGGATCTTTATTGTAACTGTGATTCAAAGAGGATAATGATTTAGCTTTTATCCCTCTGACAAATTTGTCCTAGGACATCTCGTTGATATATATGGTATTAAAGAGCATTTTTTAGAGTTTTTATCGCACGGCAGACTGACGTTAGCAATTTGCAGCTCGGTATAAGCAGAAAGCTGTGTTTATTGCCCATAACTTTACATTTCACTTCTGATTAATAAAAGAAGCAGGAAGTCACGTAGTAGGAGAAGCAGACCTCGCTCTCAAATAATAAGTAGGTTTGAGAGCATTTGGGGTTTTATTCAATATTTATTTGGGTGCCTAATTTTTAAGAATAAAAAGTCCAATGCATTGTGTGCCATCTAGCGGCCTGAATGAAGTAGTTTTTTCAAAGAATGTATTGCATGATGGAAACTATTATAAATGGACCCAATCTGCTGCACTGCTATCATTGAAGAGTAATCCTGTTTTTGTTGAGTTTTTCATCATGTTAGTTACATTAAAAGTACATATATGTCAGGTGTTCTTCCAGGAGTCTCCCGCAAAGTGACCGCAGCTCCCTGACGCTCGAATGATGCGCAATGTTCCGGAAGTCTGTCGTTCCACTCATCAGCGGCCGTAAAATTAACGGACAAGAAGTTTTACTGTTGCAACCTCAGCCAGCAAAAGGCTTGGGCAGCATCTCATTTTTAATATATCCATACCATTCAGACGTTACACCAATACGTAATAGAGTATTTTCACGTTCTGAAAAAGCAATGGTATTGCAGCATTTCCCGATACAATTTGCCGGGGGGGTTCGAACCAAAACGGTATACGGTATTACTGTAATACCGCCCAGTATTTCCCCTACCTGAAATCAGTATGCCTAAAATGGGATGTCTATACGATACACACCGATGAGCTCTGACCAGGTACAACCGCCTAAACTTAAAAAGTCATTCAATCCAAACTAGAAACACACTCAAAAACAATTATCTACGAAATACATGCAGAACCAAGCACATTATGAAAAATCAGACGGGTTTTAAGCTTTGTGGAAAATTATTAATCCTTGGTTTTTTATTAATTTGCTTAAGTAATGGTCTACAAAACAAGAACAGTCACTTGCCTTTTATTTAGCACTAAGCCAGGTAACATTTTATGTCAGTAGTAGTTGCTCATTGCATAGCACCATGGCCTCACCCTTTGACAATTGTGTAATGCTGTTCTATATGTGGCATTTGCCTCTTCTGCACTAGTTTCTGTTTCCTCTGGTACTGCGGTTTCCTACAGTTCAAAGACATGTGGTTTAAGTGGAGTGGAGTCTCATAGCTACTCTGTGTGTGTGTGTGGTTCAGGTATGCCTTACCTTGTGGGAACCAAATGTCCCCACAACGTGATGAATACCCATTTTTTTACTTTATGGGAACCAGTTTCCTGGTCCCCATATGGGAAAACTCTATTTTATAAAAATCCGTGACTGCGATGAAAAAGCTAAAAATGCAAAAAAACTGCATGGGGGTGTGAGGCCGCAGTGTTACCCAGTAAGACACGATACAAATCTCCATTTGTCCACCTGACACTAATTACAGACGATGTAAAACTGCCATTGACCTGTCCGCAATAATTGCGACTGAAACTGCGTCTGCACTGAATTTTGATTTGACGTGCGCTTTAAAAATCAAAAATGTATATATCACCTCACGGCCACTAGA
Organism: Mormyrops boulengeri; assembly: GCA_026781065.1. Lineage (NCBI taxonomy): Eukaryota > Metazoa > Chordata > Actinopteri > Osteoglossiformes > Mormyridae > Mormyrops > Mormyrops boulengeri. The sequence goes on along the minus strand of JAODLD010000040.1, from coordinate 14,952,965 downwards.
TGGCATAAGACGTTTTGCTGTGTGTGCTGGCCATTTCAGGAGCGAATTCAGATAAAGTTTGACTGAGTTTACGCGTATTTGATAACGTACATTTGTCCAGGGGCAGGCTTATGCAGTGATTTTTTTTCTATCCTGTTAACTCGAAATCGCGCCTTATTTTTCCGCACAACAACAAAAGATATTGACAGCAAGAGTTTTTATTTCATCTCACATAAAACAACACATTAGGTATTGATAATTATGCCAATCCGTGCAGTATTGCAATTCAGATTTGTCTCACCATCACTCAGCGGTACAATGAAAAGACGCTGCCTGTAATAAAAGACAAAATAAACGCATAGCTGTTGGATGGGTATGGTGATCGGTAGGTTTTGTTCATTCACGTCACGTATTTCTGTAATGTATTCCTCTTTTCCCAACGGCTTTTGGGTTGTACCCCGGAACTGGGGAAAGCCTAATAAAACAGAATAAGTTGTCATTTTGCCCCATTCACAACCGTGGTTTCTTCCGTCTGTAATGTCATTTTTTTCCATGAGAGCATGAGCTTTAATAAAAATTTAGGATAATAAAATGTGTTGTGAGCGCTCCAAAACATCTTTATTTCTAGATAAAGGGAGAGAAAGAAACGCACAACTTCTCTATACTTCACAGTAACGTGCACATTCAGACTAATCAATGCATAATTGGTAAACTATCTGTGAACATCACTGTGTCGTAGACAACGTGGCGCAACACACATTTGAAAATTTAAATACAAGTCAGTGTTACAAACACAGGCTGAATTTCATCGTTACATTTACCGTTTACCATCGATGTTATTAATCACAGATTGTGTATGAATGTTGGGCTGGATGCCAAGATCACACAGAAAAGTTGCCTAAATGGGAATTCAAGTTGCAAAACGTCTGGCACACGCTGAGATTCAAACCAGCGAAAACAAGAGACCCGGAGCACCATGAGTTGATGGATCAGAACTAGAATGTAAAAGTAAGAGAGCATGTGAGAAACCCAAGGAAGAGTTTTCAAGACTAAGAACAGCTTACAAATTGGCGATATTCAGGCTTCCAGCTAACGTGAATGCATGTGCTTCCTACAGCAAAGCAACCGATATCTTGTGGCTGACTAAATGTATGCTGCCCTCTCGTGGCAGGAAGGAAAGTTAATCGTGGTTGTCATTTTTTAGTAAATGGTAAAATGGTAGACTATAGTTAGGCTGTACCTGTGCTGCGTTTTAAACATGTAAATGAACAAGATCTGTGTGACCTTGTTTTGAGCCAGTGGTTGCTGGTTTAAATCCTATTTACACTGACCAGAGAGAATCGCCTTGGGTGCCAACTCAGTTGCTGTTATTGCTTTTTCTTTGAGAGAGAGAGACCTAGGGCTAACTTTAGGTTTGGGTTTAGATTGTTCACGTTTCTGTCTAGGTTTTGGCTTGTGTTGCCATTTCTATATGCATGCATCTTGTTTCTGTGTTCAGAGTCTTGGTCAGCTGGAGTTCTGCAGCTGAGGGTGTACTACAAAGCGAGTTTTACGCGTTTGAAGCATCAGTGGGGGTACTTTCATTCCATCAGGCATGGACAGGTGTTCAGACACCCCCAGCCCCTTGCCGCACGTCTCTGGTGGTTATCAGCTTGGTAAGTTGACTCCGGGTTTGTCTATATGTGGTCACATAAAGGGGGCGGTGTCAGTATGGTAAAGAGGCAAACTACGAGCCCCCCCCAATAGATAGGAGGTAGGTAATACCCCCCACTCCGCAAAATGTATCGCTCAACACCCCCGGCCCCTTGGTAAATTTAATTGTCCCCTGCACGCGGCCATGAAGAAGGTGGTATCAGATATCAGGACTGAGATAAAAACATATAATTTCATTCGTATCAGATGAAAAAGATAATCAGTTGTTATTTGGTCAAAGTGTGGGACTTATGCCTGTTTGAATCCAAAAGCCTGCAGCACGCTGTCAGAAAACAAAGTACCAATTTGTACCTTTGACGGTACAGTTACTTGTCACTGGGTCTATACCCTCAAGGGTCTGCCAATTGTACCCTAGCTGTAGGTAAATGTACTTTTTAAGATACAGAAATGAACTCAGGAACATTTTTGTACCTTTGGAGTACAAAATGTTGTTTGTACCATGGGGAAACCCACCTTGGTCCAGGGCGACTGTCCCTGAATTTAGAAAAATGTAAATGTGAATGGAAAAAAACTGTACCGAGGCTGTGCCCTTTTTCTGACAGTGCGGGTTAGGCGTGCAGCGTAAATTACCATGGCGATACACCGAGTTTAAAAGTGAGCTATGGTTCGTAGTACCCAAAACTGGGAAGTAAGCCACAAGAAACCTGGCTAAGCCAGTAAACCCACTTCATACGCCCCTTTGGTTCTCGTGTCCAGGTTCCTGTTCCTGGTTTTACAGAGTTATTGCTCTGTTTCTTTGTTTGTTTTTGCCCTTGAATCTGCTTTTTGTGACCTCGTCCTGGACCTGGAGTCACCCATCCAGTCAGCAGCCCCAAGTCCAACTGTTTAGCCATTTTTTTGCGGTGTGTGCTCTGAAAGTCTCTGGGGCCATCAGGCAGAAAACCTGCCATTCTGAATTCATAGCCCAGTTTTGGATGCTCTGCCTTGGGTTCTTCTGACTGTGAAAGTCAAACATGTTTTAACTGTACTGTGTTTCCTTGCCATGACAATAGTCATGTTCATATGTACCACGGGCATCCTGTACATGCTCCATTCCGATGACACTGATGGTAATTCATTGAGTGAAGAGCCCAAGAATCCATTTCATGTGTGGAGAAATGTATATGCATAGATCCATTCATCGGTCTTCCTCAGCTTCAGCACACGGTCACGGTAAGCCAGGAGCCTACCCAAGGAAGCGAAGGGTCACAGTGATGCAGTAGTAGTCTGTGAGAGGGGGTGCTTTGGGAACTGCTTTAAGGGTCCCTTGGTGCTTGATATTTGGCCTACAACAGTAACCCAGAAATCACTGGTACTCATGCCTGTACCTACCATTGAGGACACCAAGGTCAAGTCCTCAGTAATTATTCTGCAATTCCAATCACTACGTCCTGTTACCGGGCACACCTAAGAAGGACTACACTTTTAACCTTGGTATTGCACAAGTCCTGGCTGAGGCCCTGCTGGTATTCTTAGGGGAATTCCCCAAAGCAGGATTTTTCCCATTAGCTAGATGACTTGTGCCACACATCAGTAATATTCAATAGGAATGTGACTTCTCTCTCATCCTACTGAATGGTTTTTACGTTTGGCTTAAGTTATCCGGCTAACTGGGAGATTCTGCTTTGTGGAATAGCCCCCTGTTAGTAGCTAGACTTGGCTGAATGTAACCAGCTTCTTGAAGGACTGGTAGGCTGGACGCAAAATTAAATGGAGACTGGGAGAGGTCACGCAGGCATAGTATGCAACCAGGAAAGAAATATTATATTTAAGTAATGAGGCCATGGGCACAGATTTAAGACTAAGTGTAGTACAAAGTTAACCATCTACCTGGAAGGCAGCCAAAATGAGGTCCAGTGTCCTTTGAAGGATACGGAAGGTGGATTGTGTTGTAATCTTGAGGACAAGTGGATCTGTCCATTTTCATATTATATCTAATATATTGTGCATTAGTAATATAGACAATAATGTCAGTTACGTTTTGTCAGGGTCAGCACCTGTTTGCCCAGTCGTTCGTGTCTTCTCCCCATTTGGCCAACAGGTGTTGCTGGGCATCCTGTCCTCCCCTTTGTTAGTGTTTAGTGTTTCCCCTGCTTCCCTAGTGGCTGCATAATTCAATGAGCTGAGTATACAATTACTTATCAACCCCTCACTTGTGTGTTCAAATCCAGGCCCCTCCATGTTTGTAGATTTTGTTCCCTAGTGTTTTATTTGTATGAGTTTTCTAGTTCCTGTGTCTTGTGATTTGTGTTCAGTTTTGGTTTCATGCTTTGTGGCCGTGGTTGTGTTTTACCTTTCTGTTATTCCCCTAGTGTAGATTCTGTTTCTTAGTTTCTCTGTTAGAGTTCCATGAGTTAATTATTAGTTTCACCTGTTGCCTGTTCTTGTGCCGATCCTTGTGTGTTTCCTGATTGCTCGTTGTCCTGCACCCTCCCTGATTGGTTGATTCTTTCATGTCTCAATCCTTTATGTCGTTACCCAGTTTGGTTTTGTGTATTTATATTCCTGCCTTAGATTGTAAGGAATCCACTTGCAGTCTTGTTTCAGCAAAATGGTGATTTACTGAGCAGTAAAAATGATATAATGTAATACAGTACTACCCCAGCCATACTACCCCAAAAGACCCTCCCCGACAAGGTACTGTGTATAGGTGTTGTGTGTGAATTTGTATATAAAGAGTGACCTTCTGGACTGTGAGGAGCCTGGGGCAGGGATGGGGCAGGACAGGACAGGACAGGACAGGACAGGACAGGACAGAGACTTTCTGATCATTGTAATTACTTCCTTATCCCCCTAGTGGTGCTGACTGGAATCCCCGTTCTCTCCCCGGCTCTCACATTGATCACTAATTGCGATCTCTTACTATCTGTCTCAGACTGCTGTCTATTCAAATGATCAACCAAGAACATTGGGGCATCTTTACTACTTTTCCTTACAAGTTCCTTGTTGGGTCATTGAATGTCTGAAGGTCAGAATCTGAACGTGTATTTCAGTTGGTTTTCTAGAATGTTAGATGTTTCCATGTGTTTCATTTTTGTTCCCTGCCTGCTCCTAGTTCCCTGGATTTTTGTAGTTAATTTTGTTTTCTCCTATATGTTTTTTACCCCTTGTGGTCTGTTTGCTTTAGTGTTTCCTAATGTCTGCTGCTTACGCTTAATAAACAGCTTGTGTTAGCTGGAGCCGCCAGTGGATCATCCACATTCTGTTCCCCGCCTGCACAATGCCACGCCCTCGTGTCAGATCCACACAAGATCGTCACACGTTTAAGTTGTTTCATAGTAAGTTTTGAGTTGCTTTAAAAGAGCCTTCATTTAATCCACATCTGAGTCAATTCCACAGGTTTAGCTCTGGAGTTCCAGAGTATATAAAACTCATTGCATCATTGCTGCTATAAATGAATATCAGCTCAGGAGATAGGAATCTGGCCACAGAGCTCCAGGACTGTGATTGTGATAGCGGCTCTGCTTCTGTGCACGTGTGTGTGGCATCTTCATGTACTTCCTTGATATTTATAATTTTATTACTCTGTGGAGAACCTCACAAAGCTTTTTTTAAAGTCAGTATGCCAGGCCATTGCAGGGCAGGCACACCCAATCACAATTTCCAGCTGCCAGTTCACCAAACTGCATGTCATTGTACTGCAGAAAGAAACTGGACTTTTCTGGAGTCAACCCATACAAAACAGGGAGAACATGCAAGGTCCATTAACACTGCAAATTTCAAACCGTCGGATTCAGAGGGGTGAGAGCACTGTGCTACCCTCTTCACTGACATTCCACCCTATTTTCCATTAACTGTGCCTACAAACGAAAAGTATTAAATTGCCATCGCTTGGGTATGGGCGTAGCTGATAGCTCATTGCTCTTCATCAAAATTATATATCGTTTATTTGGAATGTATAGAGTTTGCAGTAAAAGCATGAATGACTCATACTGAAAGGTGAAATGAGGACTCGACACCCAGAGACGCCACTTCCCTTATCGAGTTACAATGCCGCTCCGCGACGGGTTGAACGGGCCGATGTTAGGCAGCGCCCGGTAACCCCGCCCACCGTGGGCCGTCTGTCTTGGAAGGAAGCCAGCCGCCCCACTCCTCGGGTTGATTGGACGGTGAATAGTCAAGCCTGGCGCTCGAGAAGCCGGAAAAGAATTTGATTGGCTGAAACCGGGGGTACAGCCGTGGGCTGATGCATTTCCTTATGAATATTGAAAGAGCCGCACTTCGTTCTGCACTCCGTCGTCCGGGATAGATCTTCCGTATCTATCTGATACAAATTAGCCAGTTGTTCGTTTTTTTGCAACTTTGTAGCTCGAAAATCTGTCTGTGGCGGAGTACAAGACCAGTTACCGAATCGTAAGATGATTATTTAACTATATATGTTCGTGTGTGGATATGAATGTTTTTTGTAATCGTAAATGAAATGTAAGATTTTACGAATTACAGTACAAAATTAATCTGAACTTTAATAGGATATTAATATCAATAGAATGCATATCGTAATGTAATTTTGCAGCATTCTTTTTAGCCACCCACATAATGTCGTTGAATTTCTTTTTGTAGGGTGTGCTTTACAGTAGCTGTGACAGTCACACCTTAATGCTGGCTGTAGATTAGCAAACTGCGATCTAACGCCCATTGTTAAACCCTAACAAATAGGCCTACGTTAATAAGATATTGTATGCGAGGTTTGTAGCCATTGCCTTTTTTCATGTCTTATTGTAGGCATTTGGGATCCTGTTACAACTTTGGGTGGATGTTAATGTCGGTCGGCAGGTCCTGGAAACGCCCTTCTGCATTAAAACCGGTTCTTTTTACAAGAACTGATAACAGAAGCTGACAAATCGCGGAGCAGAAAGCAGTGATCGAAGGGGACAAATCCTATTTTACACTGTACCTCAAAATCGAAAAGATTCGTATTTTTTGAAGACTCGCAGACTCCAGCACCGGGTTTCTACAGGAACAATTACGTTTATAAAACGACTGCAAGATCGTCCTTTGTCGCGTTTCCCGTACGCAATATTAAGGTAATAGGTGATTTGCTGTAGCTGTCTGGGATCCTGCACCTTGTCCTCCAATTCTCAGCAGTCGATCTCCTAACACATCAGTTTTCAAGAGCATATTGTGCGGTTCGTGCTTCAGGCAAGATGATGCAAATCTCCGATTCGCACAATCAAAAGAATTCCCTTTTCAATGCCATGAACCGGTTTATTAGCGCTGTGAATAACATGGACCAGACTGTTATGGTCCCCAGTCTTTTGAGGGACGTGCCGTTGGAAAACGAAAAGAGCATCAGCCCCATCAGGTCGGCTGCCAACGGATCGGCAACGTATTTATGCAGCGGTGACATGTACAGTAACTACGTTCTGCTGAAATCCATCAGAAATGACATCGAATGGGGCGTCCTTCAGATGGACGAGAGAAGGAAGGAAAAAGTAGGCATAGCCGGCCTTGACTTATCGAGAATCGAAACGGACGGTGAAGATGAAGACCTGGAGAAACTCTTTCACTTCCATCTGAACGGCCTGCATACAGTTTTATCTAAATTGACCAGAAAGGCCAACACTCTTACCAATAGGTACAAGCAGGAGATCGGTATCGGAGCCTGGGGACACTGAAGCACTTTATTTCCTGTTAATTCTGGTGGAATTTGCCTGAAGCAATCGAAATTAGGCTGTGCGATCTATGAAGTTTCTTTGAAGAGGCTGAGAAAATCGAGGCGGATTATCATGCTGCGCCGATAGCTAAAGTTTATTGAATTAATACATTACAGGAAAGAGACGGTGCACTTAGTGCCACTGGACTCTTGTGCCGACATAAAATCACGTCCCTTTAATATATTTGTACTAGGCATCTTTTACTGCTTTGGGTCCATTCGTCAGCGCATTCATGCACGGATGCATGGGCTGAACTGAATAATATAGTAAATTCCTTTAAAAAATGTAACGGGTTCGAGTTTGGTGTAGAATCGCACATAATTTCTTAAAATAGTTTTCCTGATGTTACATTAGTGGCAGCCATTTCAAGGGCCTGTATGATGTCTGTTAATGTGTATTAACTGACTTGAATATGCTGAAATTAAGTGCTATAACATGCGTGACGTATATAAATTGTTAAAAAGTCTGTGATCTGGAATCCATCAGTCCTATTGATTTCATAGAATAATGACAGATTCCATGAGATTTTTTGTAATTAATAAAATGTTAACAATAATAATATGTATACATGTATTTTTAAAGTAGCATTATAAATCTGTTACCCATAAACACTGTTTCAATTTGACTTCACTCTTAAGGTCATTTTTTGGATAAACAATATGCAGTTTGTTCTGTCTCTTCTTTGTTTTTAATAGTTTTTTTTTTTTACTGTGTCTGGAATTATGGAAAATGAATTTCTTTAGCAAGGGAAATAGCACTCTTGCCGATTTGCTTCATATATACACAGATAAGGTTTCGGATCTCTGGGCATGTTCTTCATAAATCTTTATGTAGGCTACCTGAAGATGCAGCAGGGGTTAGATGGGAACATGCTGAAAATAGATATATCAGTCAGAATGACCAAATCAACAGTATAGGACATATTCAGAGTTATAGGTTTGGTCACCATACCTTAAGAAGGACATTTCTGCCTTGGAAAGGGTGCAACGTAGGGCTACGAGAATGATTCCTGGTCTTAGAGAAATGTCGTATGAGGAGAGGTTA
>JAODLD010000040.1:14932979-14944496 GCA_026781065.1 Mormyrops boulengeri | reverse complement strand
TAGTTAGGTTCTCCCCAAATGAGCTTGATGGGCCGAATGGCCTCCTCTCGTTTGTAAATTTCTTATGTTCTTATATCACATATGCTCACTAGTCTTTGGGAATACACTTAAAGGGTGTACCTTTGCAAGAGCTCAGAAATGTTCTCCTTGCCAAACCCAGATTTGCTGATGCAAACTGAAAAGGAGAGATGTTAAGAACATAACTGGCACTTATTTTCAATATCCATAAAAATACATAATGTCCAGGATTTATTAATATTACTTAAAAATGAAAGGATAACCTGTTGAATAGATTTTTAGCTATCACATTAATTGGAAAAAAGTGAATTATTAAAAGAAACTTTCGTTGTCGGCTATCCCAACAAAAAGAGTGATGATTTGGGTTTTTCATCGCAGCAAACTTGCAAGACTGGAATGGAGTCCATGTCTAATTCTGATTTGCTTGTAGGTACTGAACCATTGCTAACGAAGCAGGTCCAACCTTTATCCTGTCCTTCAGCCGATCCACTGTGCTTGTTAGCATTTTTGCTCCTAAGTGCAATAATGCAAGTGTTTCAGGAAAGACAAATAGAACTGAACACCATTACCTAAATTGACAAAGATTCCACATTCAATCTATGTGTATGTTTCCGTCTATATTTCCTTACATTGACCGTTATTTAAATAAAATAAAGTACTTCTCTGCTTCTTTTAAGTATAGCCCCCCTACACAGTCTCTTCAAAAACAGTGCCATCATGTGTTAAACAACGGATAATTCGCGATATTTTTTTTAACATTACATTTATCATTTAATTTAATTCTAATAAGATGCCTCCCAGATCTTTTCTGGTCTGTTCTCATAATAAGGACATAAATTCTGGGGAAGAATAATGACCTCGATTACAACCGTAAAAACATCTATAAACAGTGATGCTCCGTTTCGGCGAGGTGTCTGGTACTACGTTTTATAAATGGTATTCTGTTTGTCCCCTTTCACTTTCCGTACTATCGCAGCTGCTTTGCTCAGCTATTTTTTTTTTTTAATTTAAAAAACATTTATTTCAACTATTAACCAACGGTGCGAAATGATCAAAACTCGTGTCACATGCATTGTCTTTAATGCAGATATTGACGACAACAGAAGTGTAAGTACAAATCATAACGGTAACTGCATCTCACTCATGAAGAGATGTCAGACGCTGTCATCATTTTCCATTTTACCATCTTTTCAAAGGTATTCTTGTTATTCGGAGGCATTGAGACCTTAGTCTATAATTTGAGAAGCCTTGAATTTCTACATTTCTATAACGACATTTAACAATGATTAACAATATGGCTGCATTTTTAAGCGTTTAACCAGCTAATCGTGTATTTGTTTTAAAATATATAGCGCTATTTTTTGCTTGTTTATTAGCTTTGGTGTTCGAAGAATTAGTACAGGAATGATGGTGGCAAACATTTTGTCACCATAAATTGGTAAACGGGTAAATTTTGTACCAGGTAAATAAAGTGTTTTGCATGTACCCGGAAATTTGCCTGGTTAACTAGGTCTAAAAAGGCTGGCTTGGATAAGATGAGCCATAGTTTACACCAACGAGGGAATTAAATTTATAAAAACACTATGGATTTGCTTCCTGATGAGTACATCGGCAAGGCTGAACAATAGGACGTTTTTGGGTGGGTAACCTGGGGACCAGTAAACCGTTTTCTTATTCATGCTTCTGCGAAAGGTTTAGCCAGCGACTTCCCGCAGATGTGAATAACACCCGCCTAATTCGGTGGGGGTGAGTCACTTACACCTCCTTACATCATGCCCAGGCAGCACAGAAACGTGCACAGCCGCGGCTGCCATCACTGTTCGCGGAGCAGTTTTGCGACCCGATGCGCATCTCGGCAGATGCCCCGCTAATTTAAAGCGGACCTTTTCTGCAGCGATATTGCATGACTGTATTTCCCTGCTTCTTACAACACGCTTCATAAATCCAACGCCTTACTTTCAGCATAATTTCAATAAAGGACGGGCTGTCTGTTTTATAAGAGACCCCATAGTCGGTGACATTACACAGCTCTGGAAAAAATTAAGAGACTGCTCTCTATATATTTTTTTAAATCTGCATTTATAAATCCTGGTTTAATCCAGGTTCTGCTGGCAGTAGGCTACACTGAGAGGCAGGCTGCTTCCAGGATCAAGGTTTCTAAGACAGCAGTACACAAGAACAAGGTGAAGCAGGAGACACTGGCAATAACCAGAAACCAGATAGGCAGAGGGCATAAGCAACTTTCTAATGCCAGAGATGACCTTCACCTTATCTGGCAGTGCCTCATTAATCAGGGGATGACCTCAAGTGACCTTCAAAAGGAACAGGAAACATTTAGTGGTGTGAAGTTCACTGCTAGGGCAAGTTTGTGTCAGGGCTATGAAGCAGGACTGAAGACACATAAAGCAAGGAAGAAGCCCTTCATTAGTGAGAAACAGGGAGGAGCCAGGCTGGAGTTTGTAAAAAAAAATGTATATATATTTTACAGACGCATACCCATAAATTGAGAAATGAGTGAAACTGAAAATTTCACTGTGGTCCCTTAATTTTTTCCAGATCAGTATATTGCATTCTCCACAATGGTCAAGGAAAGAGAACCTTATCCAACCTCGAGAACCTTGCGGCTTGCTAGGCCTGTTCGGTCCTTTCTGTCACAGCTGAAGTCTCTCTTCTCCTTATTGATCTCAGTTGGGAACAGAGAAAACTACATGTAAGGTCAGTGTAACTGAGTGATGAACTGCTGCTTTGCTGAGGTCGCAGCTGCCTGTAACACGTGACCCCTAGAGGAGGGGCAGCTTCAAACAATGTCCAGTCAACTATAATTTAATAAAATAAATCACCCTTCTCTTTCACAATCAAAATATTTAACAGGGGCATAAAACAAGATTAATGGTTGATTAAACTTACTTTGTGGACACAGCTGTAGATGTGCACTTAGAGTTTAATTAAAGCCCAAAAACAGATTTAACCAGAAATCTGTAGTTCAGCATGAAAAGTGTGCAGGTGAGATATCAGATAGGTATCCTCCGTTTGTGGTCTGCAGATTCATATTCTGCTTCGCAGAAGCACAGTGATGGTTTTAAAAGGCTTAAACATTGAGTGTCTGATTTGGATGCAGCAGCGTTTTTACTGAAAAAAAAGTCCTGCTTCTTCACATTGTAATTCATGCGTTGTTTGGTGAAGAATGAAGGTGTGACAGCTGTCTTCTTAGAAAATACAGACCTCCATGTGATCTTATCCCCAGTGATGTACATGGTGTAGACGTTTTTTTTCCTCTTCACTAGCTCATAAACATCTTGAGAAGTCTCCTGTATATGTGGACCAAGTCAAATTGATGATTTGGTGATTTTTTTTTTTTCTTTCTTCCATTTTGTATAAATGCCACTTGTATTTGTTCTTTTTGTCCTCCCCTGCGTGGTCTGATTTTGGTAGCTTTTGGGTGCTCAGAAATGTGTACTTCAAATGATCAACACAATGTGAATAAGGTTTAATTAAGTATACATGCAGGTCTGCTTCCGAATGGGCTCTTTGCATTCTGAGAGTGCCACAGCACGTTTAACGTTTTTGCGTTGACATTAATGAGCCACTTTGACAAGCTCGTTTGAAGCGCTCCGATTTTGTCGAGCGTCTGAGAAATTGAGTGTGGCACGGATGGCTGCCAAGGTTAATAGAGCAAACCGTCCATGTTCCTGGGGGATGCTGGGAAACGACACGGCACATCTCTCGCGGTCTCCAGTCCTGCTGTGTATCTCACTCCATTAAGCAAACAGTCATAACGACTTTGAAGCTTTTACTTGGCAACAGACTCCCACCCCATAGCAGGCCTTGGAAGCGGATAAGAGGATTTCCATTTGTTTGTGCACATCTGTGTGTGTGTGTGTGTGTGTGTGTGTGTGTGTGTGTTTGTGTGTGTGTCTTTAGTCTCCTGGGGATGACACCCAAACTCTGGCACTGACCAGTGAGCATTGGGTGGGGGGGTGTTTGTGTGTCTGAGAATCAGTACACACTTGCCTCTGTTGGTTACCTGCCGGTGACCGCGAGTGCAGGTGGTGCTGGGTGGAAAATCTGAATGACAAAAGGCTTTTGAATAAGGCGGGGATGTAAATGTTGGCTCGGGGAGCTCTCTCCTCTGGTCCCAGGAGCAGGAGATGGGTGTGGTCTGAGTTTGCCAGAGGCCCCACTGCTGTTCATTAGTGGTTTGGAGTTTCATGCTTGTCAAAGCAGCTTCCAGCCTTAAATTAGAATCACCGCTCAATGTTCTTCCCATGTTTTGCAGACGAAGTATTCCAGATGATCATAATTGCCCAGTTACATTGCTAATTGTGTTCAGGTTTGTAATAACCCTTGAGGTTTTGTTTTTATCAAATGAAAGAGAAGCATGTTTACATCCTATCGATACTGACTACAGTTCTAGGTTGCTGATCATGGCATAGGTGTCAGTCTAAAGATGTTGCAGTTTTGTTAAATCAGTTAGTGTGCGAAAAACTGCATTGGTTCCCAGTGTACTTGAACTATTTAAGTCAAATAGGTGGTACAGTAATAAGTGTTGTTCATACCTGTTTTATTTCTGGAAGCATTTAAATGTTAAGTTTTTTTTTTCTAAATACGGACCACTTGTAGAGAGGGACTGTGAGCGGGGGGACAAATCTGCTTTGAGGGGGTTGGACGTGCACAGTGGAGCTCATGCCTGCAGAGGCGGGAATCCTGGCCAGGGTCTTAGGATTGTGCTGGGCCGGTTCTTCCGGTTTCCCTGCTGACTTGGCAGCAATATATAGCACAAACCGGCCATCTTAAGCTTGTGAAAGTCGGTGAACCTCCCTTTTTGAAGCATGCATGTATGATGAAATATTGGCAGCGTCCGTCGGGCTTTGCCTGCCTGTGTAATGACAGTGCAGTGTGGGGCTGGGATGTCAGTGGGGAGGGGGGGCTTAAATCTGATTGGCCGGGTTTGGCCAGATGGTATCGGTGCTCATCATATCAGGGCCAAGCAGAGTTGGGGGGGGGGTCTCACCTCCCGCTTCCTTGTACAACGCCTTCACTGGGAAAACGGCTTTCCCAGGAAGGCGGGGAGAACATTCTGCTCAAAAGCTCCTTAATGGAGCCCAGCCAGCCCGGCGGCCCAGGGGGCAGAGCCTGGGGGTGACGTGCGTGGGAGGAGCACGGCCTGGAGATCGTGTCAGTCGCTGGTTTTGATATGGAAAGCAGGGCAGCAGTAACCACCCAGACTGATGGTTAGTCTGCCACTGGATGAGCCCTTAATCGTAATCCTCTGGGCTGTTCGTCCAGATGCAGGCAGAGCTGTGTCCTGCTTTGCTGGAGCACCTGTGTCAGGCCGACTGGCCCTTTGCATCCCTCCGCCATCTCCACTGCGTCGGAGGCCGGTCTGTCAGGCATCCTCTTACACCGGCACCTCCGCACACACGCGCCGACAGAATGCACAGAATCTCTGCCTTTTGCTTTCTGCCTCATTAGCTTTTAATTAAGCATTTTAGCCCAGGAACGGTGGGAATTTTCGCACATATCGCACCGGGAGTCAGTGCCCGCACCAACCTTGTGCACCCCTATGGACCCCTATTAACACGGCATGCTGTAATGCCTGAAACAGAAGCTGAGGCTTTAAAGGGGAAATTCAGTCATTTTCTCTGTCATGTTTTGACTGTGGTCATGCTTTAGACAAGGCACACATGCCCATTTTCTAATGGAGTTTTACTCCAGCTTTGAATATGACCAGTTACAACCAAATACGAGTAAGAAAACTGTACTAAGCATTCGTCATTAATTGCTCCATTCTCCTGATAATCATGTGGATCTGACTTTTAATCATTGATCAGATTTACGTTCTATATATTCTGCCCTAATAATTATATCTGCCTTTTTTTGTTGTTGTTTTTTTTTAACGTACTGGAGCTATTTGATTATGAGCTATCAGGCGGATTAGACAGATTACGGCATAATTAAATGACTGAGGCATTTTGACACCCACACCATAAATATATTGGATGATTTTTATGACGGTGATTAGTTTTTGATCACTCGGGAGCACACACCTTGCTGTGAGATGGAGGATCGTCGCGTCGCTGTCAGAAAGTGTTTGCAAACAGCTGTCAAAGGGAAAAAGCGCAGTATGCTATTCCGATAAGAAAATGAGTGTGAAGTTCATCTATCTAAGGAAATGGCGACAAAGGGGCAATAAGATGACGGTAGAAGAGATAAGACTTCGATATCACAGTGTAACCCCTGACTATGAATCGCCTATTTCACCGCGTTTGCCTTTAAAACAGAAGTGCAGTGTTTTTAAATGAGAAATAATAATAGCAGACTATATTAAACGGAAGAGTTATGTAACCCGGCACACAATTATGACCAATACTGATTTACAGACGTGCTACGTGAGGTTCAACGGTCATGTGGGAGTCCATTAGTGGAAGATGGAGGGCGGTGAATCGGGCTCATTGTTCTGTTGTTTACGGACCCGCCATGTCGGACGAGAATCCACACCAGAACAAAGGGTCCTGTTTGACCCCCTCAGTCGACAGTTTTTTTTTCTGCCTCCGGAGTACTTCGTTATTTTACCGGGATGCAGAAATCCACAATGGGTTTAACGGTCAATTGTACGGGGCGCTGAACCGTGACCGGTAGCCGTTTCCACAAGTTGACGCCGGCTGGTCTTATTCTCAGAAGGATGATGCTTTATTCTTCCCAGGACGATCCCTTCCACCCCCGCAGAGAGGGTGCCAGGACACTGGATCCCTTCATTGCTGGGGGGTTTTCCCATCATATCCGCGCACACTCCTGAGCCAGCCCTCCCGCTCTCCCAGCTGGGTGTAGTTTCCGTTCCAGGCTCAGCCCCATACCAGTGGCTGCGTCTGGACGCTTAGATTTATTTTATTTAGCAGACCCTTTTGTCCAAAGTGACGTGAGGCAAATAGCCCCAAACATACATGCTACCTAGGAGTCAACCGGGCATAAGTGCAGCCAGGCTGAGCTTAGAATGAATCCCCAGGTACAAGTGTAAGCAGTATTGGAGCAGAAGCTACACGATGACTTCTAACAAAGTAAGAACCTGACTGCCAGCAGAAAGTACAACATTAAGAACATTCAGAGAACATGATATCAGCCTAGTAGCGGTGTTCCTGGGACCGGTGGGTCTTGAGGCGTTTCTTGAAAGTGGAGAGAGAATCTCATCTCCGGATGTGGCTCGTCTAACTTCTGACGCAGAGTCGGAGAGCCGTGCGTCAGGATGGTCCGCGCTGGTCCATTTGCGCTCTTCGTGTGAAAACATATCCGTCCCGATGGCTGACGCAGTCAGGCTATGCAATCCGATACGTGCAGTGAGAGATAAGACACGATGTTTCCCAGTGATGCAGCTGTGCAGACAATCGGAGGGATGAGCTGTTTTCCTTTTCGGGCTCAGGGTTAATGGAGAACCTCTGCTTTTTCTTTTGACTGGCCGGAGCTGGTGAGGGGAAGCACTGAAGGATGGTGCGCGTTGATGCTTCCGCTGGTGGACATAGCATCATGGTCACTAGGGGAGGCCCACGCTGCATCGTCTGTGTGTTTATGTGTATGTGTATGTTGGGGGGGGTATTCATCACCCCCCCCCCCAGTCCGTGAAAGATGAAGGATCACTGCGATAAACACTTTGACCTTGGGGCTCGGCCAAGGCCCATCAGCCTGCTTCCACCACGGTATCCGCATTAAAGCCATTCGACGGACTTCGGTGTCAGGTCCTTCTTGGCCACCTGGGTCCCCTCCACGTCACCTTGACCTTCATGCAGCTTCAAAAGATGCCCCCCCCCCACACACACATACACATACACACAATCTTATCTTATTTTCACTCATCATTTCACACGATTTCCTTTCATCCTTTACACTAATAATTTCTAGGCATTTTCCACAAGGTTTGGTTTTAAGAAAGGATTACACTGTACTGACCCAGAAAATATCTGGATTATTTTATGATTATTATTATTTATTGTTAGGGAGACTGTGCATGGTTATCGATTGACCTCTTTGCCTCATGCTGTTTCGATCCTGTACCTCCTGTCTGAGTCAGTCCATTGTTCGACCTCTTAGTCGGTCCCAAGGTTTCGGGGGGGGGGAAGCTGCACTCTGAATCAAATCCGTAATCAATTCCTCACGGAGGTGCTGCGTGGCAGCCGACCCCGGTGGCAGGCCGCCCTGACGGAAGCGGGTAATTCGATTAGCTCTGACCTTCCCTCAGCGGGCTGTGCGGCCAGGTCAGCGAGCGCCTCATTACGGCGATTCGCCGGCGGCAGGCTGGGGCGTGACCGCGGGGACAGCTCTGCTAGATGGATACTGTGGATACTTCCCGCTCGATGTTCCCGAAATAGATCTGACCTCTTCCAAGCCGCTCAGACACTCAAGATGGGCCTTCTTATGAGTTTTTAATTTGCATCCTTAACAGAAATTCAGTTGTCAAAATATATGTGTACACGTGAGCGATTTCCATCAGCGTTCAGCTTTTTACTTCTATCTGACCCTTTGTGTGTCAGACAAAGCTGATTGTCGTTCTTTACACTGTGGTCAGAGCCCATCATCATTGTCCCCTGGGCTTCATCTCCAGCTCGTGATATTTCTGCAAACCACGGCAGGGCCACGCATGATTAAATGGCTGTGCGCAGCAGTCACCTTGCCAGCCCTTTTGCAATTTCTGAAGGTTGTTGTAGAAGAAATTACGGTTATGTTTGCTGCCCATGTTTCTTTATGAATTTCAAGCAGGCAGAATGTTGGACTGCCCGTCGGTCACCCTCCGGAATTTGCATGCCTGTGTTTTCTCAGCGTGTCTTGATGTACACTGCCAAAGATGCATTTTGTTTTATCCTTGTTATACAGCTTTACAGAATCTCAGTGCTACATTCTGCGAAAAACGACGCCCCCGCAATGAGTTTTGGTCATGTTTATCTCCCAGGCTATTGAGCCGTGGGTGAGAATGTTGTCACGTCCCCACAGTCATTAGCTGATGCTTTGACAACACAGGATATCTTGCTCTGTGTCCTCTGATGGGTGATGGGCCGGGAGGAGGGGTGTGGTGAGACTACGTGGGTTAGGCCATTCTATCTGTGATCATAAGGTTACTGGTTCAAATCCCATGCTCAGCAGAATAGTTCCATCTCCACTGGGCCCTTGACCCCCCCATCAAAAAAATACTCCGAGGGGGACCAGATTAATGGCTGACCCTGTAGTTGGACCCCAAGCTTCACTTTCACCCAGTCTACATCTTAGGAGAGCAGAATGTATTTGTGCGGATGTCAAATACACCTACATTTCATTTTAGGATGTGTGAGACAGGTGTGTTAATGTGTACTCACGCTAGGTGATCTGTGCGATGCACGAGCATATTTGACCCCCAAAGTACAGTTTGTTTGACTAGTGTGATCGCTCCATACTGTGCCTGAGGACCTGTTTGAAGAGGTAGGCCAGAGCATGGTTAGTTGGAGTAGGGCACAGTACGCACCCAGGGTGACTGCTAACCGCTAACCGTGCCCAGGTATGGAACACCAAAATGACGTCGATGATGCGACTGGCACACGCATGCACAAATACACGTGAACCAGACCCAGAAGGAACAGTCCAGGTGGGGTGTATGGATTGTGTCTTTTTTTTTTTTTTTTTTGCCAAACAGTGTACAGGTCGGGTAGCGATGAACATTTCGCAAACATGGTGGCTAAGGATCACTTTGGTCTGTGGCACAAGTGTAGCGTTTGCTGGAAATTTGGGCTGATCAGAGAATCTGGGCACAACTGGATACAACACACAAAAACTCTGAGATTTTTGGTAAAATATGGGCCCATCTTCTTAAATGACCAATGCATACTAATATGTAAATCTATGTGTGTCATCGTGTCCATAATGTGCTCCAAACGACCCCTTAGATCAATCCTGCTTAGAATAGTCGCATTTGTGGGCCCTTGAGCGAGGCCCTTAACCCCCCAGCTCCATGGGCTCTGCTGCAGGGGGCTGCACTTCGCGGCCAAACTTGCTCTCACCTACTATGTATCTGTGTGTCATGGAGAGCAAAATGGGACAGGCAAAAAGAATTTCCCCACGGGGATCAATAAAATATATCATAATTTCATTTCAAATAAGCTGCAAAATAAAGACATTAATCCTGAATTCCATTGTGCTGTGAAATAGCGCTATAAGTCGCACAGTGTTGACAAAAGTGTGCTTGGGCCAGGATTGTTAAGCAGAAAGTGAGCGCAGACCAGAGGGGGCGGGGGGGGGACAGTGTGTTCGCCATGTGTATACAGGGGCTGGACCACCAGGGCACTGGCCCCAGTTGAAAGCTGATTGGCTCCCAGAGTGTTCCCTTCCCTGTCACTCACCAATTCAAAACATATCATTGGTTAATGATAAGATTGCCACCTCTGTATGAATTATGGCCCTTCTTATGCCCCGCCACCTTAAAAAATCCTATAATCGCCCCTGCCTGGGATCATCAAGTGAGCGCAGCACCGTCTGACTTTTCTGGAGGCCCCATTTTAGGGCCCAAAGTGGGTGGGATCCTCAGTACTCATCAATGGACATGCTTGTACACACATGTTCCTCTCACGTCCGTGTGGCCTGAGGTTAAAGAGTGTCACTCGGGGCGACTTGGCCCGTGACCTTTAACCCATGTGATTGGGTCGACTCAGGCTGGCCTTCTATCATTATGTTCCTGCACCCCCGTCAGGCAGTGCCTTCATCTCGATTTAATTAGGAACATCTACTCCGCTTAGACCCGGGACCCGGCTTCACTCTCATAAATTGCCATTGATCTTGTCCCCCCCCCCCCCCATCCTCAATGGCAATCGATTGATTTTTTTTTTCTCTCCTAGTGTTCTATTGCATATCTTTGCCAGATCCTACTTTCGTCTCTGTCTTTGGACTCATACCTGTTGCACAGTTAATGTGGTATCCATTTAAAATTTTTCGCTGGTCGCTTTGATTTCGGTTTGTCCGGCGGAGTCCTGAGAATTTTCAGGCGTAGGATTTTAACATTAATGTTTCCGCTTTTAAAGGCCCGTGCCTCTAACCTGCAAGCGGTGACGGCAGACTTTGTAGCTGATCCCGTAAATGAGCCACAGTGCTCTCGTGATTGTCCTCGTTGTTAATCAGCATTTATATGCGGCAATAATAAAGACTAACTTAGAGCCAGCGGACAGCTGTGGATTTAACTACCTCCAGGCTTTCTGAATCACGACGGAAGGTCACTGTCTCCCTTGGCAACCGCGGCTCCCAGCCTGACTGCGTCATAAGCTACCGCGGCATCGCTAACAGGCCGCGTGAGCGCCCGCTGTCTGATCTGATCTGCTCTGTGCCGGATCCGCGGATGAGCCGGGCCGGAGGGCACCAACCCCCCCTACATGCTCACGTCTGCTGTGGGGGCTCCCAAGGACGTGAGTGACAGCTCCCATGCAGAGAGGAAAAAGGGGTGGGGGGTAGGATTTTTATGGGTCCTGTTCTGTCATACCAAGACCAGAATACCTCACT
>JAODLD010000040.1:14917516-14927992 GCA_026781065.1 Mormyrops boulengeri | reverse complement strand
CCCCCCCCCCCCCCCCCCCCCCCCCCCCCCCCCCCCCCCCCCCCCCCCCCCCCCCCCCCCCCCCCCCCCCCCGGTTTAAAATGGAAACTTCAAAGTAAAAATACGGTAACTCGGTCCTCATCCCTGAGGTGTATCGGCCGAGATGAAAGCGAGAGAGGGAGAATTCCGAGCACCTGGAAATGTTCCGATCCGCCGGCCCCTCCCCAGGAAGGGTGACATCACCCCGTGTTGACTTTCTGGGAGTCAATCGCCGTGCCTGACCCACCAGACTCGGTACACCCACGCAGAAGACGGTGGTGTGGCGTTTCGGAAATGCTACAGCAGGATCCGGCTTCTGCATCACTGAGAGCAAGCGCGGTTCAGGACGAGTTTCGGAGCCGACGGCGTGCCTGTGCTCAGGGGCTCTGTGTTTCGTAATGGCAATTATCATAAGCCCCCAGTCGTCACATGATGTGTGTTTGAGTAATTCCTGCTGTCATCTCAAGCTGACCCCGAACAGGCCCCAGAGATGTGAGCCTTTAGTGCTTATGTCCTGCCGCGGAATCTCATGGCTTTAATGAATCTCATTGGCTTTCAGGCCAACCGAATACAGCCTGTCTGTGTCTGTCTGTCCGCACGGTCCTTCATCTGAGGCTGGTAAATGCTGAACAGAGCTGCCTGGCTGCGGTTTGAAGGGGACGGAGCCCCTGTCAGTTGGAGTACGTTTTCACCGCCTGTGTTCTGAATTACAGTCGCAATCAGGGAAGCTGTGTGTGTCTCTGCAGGTTAGGACTTCGTCCCTACGATCGGAAGGTCGCTGATTCGAATCGCTTTGTCGGCAGAGTGGTGTCCCTGTTTCAGCAAGGCCCTCTTAACCTGCAGTCGGTGTGTCACTTTGGATAAAAGCATCTGCGAAATAAATGAATGGAAATGGAATCAGGATTCACCTGGAATAAAGAAAAGGTCTCCTTTACAATCACTTTCCACGTGGCATCAGTGTCTTTGCTATTTTTATCCCTTAGATTTATTTTAAAGGGTTTTGGTGATGTTTTAGTGTGCGAATGAGAAAGCGTGGTTTGGGGATGGGGGGTGTCTGTCCCCACTGCATATGTTCTCACCATCCTCCTTCTAAAAGCCCCCACTTTCACTGTCCCCTTCATTTTAAAGGCTGTTTTGTTTTCGCATGTCTCTTTCACCATCGCGGCTGATTTGCAGCATGGAACAGAGACCCCCCACTTCCACTCGTGGAGTGGGGCCGCTGCAGGCAGGGGGGAGGCGCTCTGATTCCCAGGCAGACGGATGCATGCGCCCACCGGCATGCCCAGCCCATCAAGGCGACGTTGCCAGGCAGCCGGTCGCTCGGCTACGCGAGAGCTCCGCAGATCACTTACCGCATCTGGATAGTGGTGGTAACCGTGCATGGGACGCAAGCTGGGCAAGAGGGCTGTGGATGAAGCTGGACAGTGTTTGGTGAACCCAGTGTTTCAGTTTAAGTCGAATTTTGTAATTAAAGGTTTTTAACATGCGTACTGTCAAATCTTGCTGGAATTTATTTTAAGGTTTAGATTCAGATTACATTTTTTCGCAGTTTTTCTCATTGCATAATCTTTATAAATCCCTAGCAACGTAAAAAAAAATAAAAAATCTCCAGTGGGGGCGATGGGTAGCTATAAATCCCACACCCTGCCCACACTTGCAATGCATAATGTTATGTATTCAAGGAACCCTTTAAAATGCTGGGACCCCTGAATCTCCCAGGACGTCCCGGGGGGGGACTGTACACCCAGCTGCGGCAAGAGGAACCGGAGTGCGTAGGAGATCACACAGCATTTTTGGGGTATGTGCCGCACCTTACAAAAATCATTAAAATCCTTCAGGCAGGAGGGGGACGGGGCTCCGGAGCACCTTTAGAGCCGTTTGGGGACACATGGGAGGTGCACCCTCTTAAAGAAGCCTTCACTGAGGAGTGTATGGGCTGGGGAGGGCCCTGCCTGTGCTTTTGATTTGGACTGTACCCCCGCCCCCCCCCCGTTGGCCCTGGGGCAGGGGGAGGGCTGCTCGGAGGCCCTGCTTGAGGCCAAGCCCTGAAACACTGACAGGAGCTACATCAGTGACGTATGAAAGTTTGGGCCAGATGAGCCAGTGCGTCGACCGTGTTGGCCCTGACGGAGGACCGGATGTCCTGCTACACTCCCCTCTGACCTTTCCAGCCTCCCGTCTCAGAGGGAGAATCTATTTACGAGCTTTTACATGAAATGTGATGTCACTCTCCACACCCCACTGGTCCGGTGAGTCCTTTCTGTTTCCTCCCCGTACAGATCTGCTCCCATTTTCCATCCCTCCCTTTCTCTTTCTCACAGCCCGGCAGTGACTAATACGCGGAGCATCTCGTCCAGCGTTCGTCTGGATTTTGAATGTCACAGTCCGCACCACTCCAGTTGTTACGACTCGCGAGCTCTGCCGTCCAAGCCCGGGCGATAACCTTATGTTATAAAAGGCTGTTATCGGACTGACAGAGTGCAGTGCTTTTTATAAGCCCTTAAGATCCTTAGACACTAATCATCTCCCCACACACCTGCACGGGACATTTTCTCAACCCGTCTTGCACAACACCCCTTAACTGGAGGACTCAGCTTACCTGACGCAGCACTCCTACGCAGTAAATGCCTCATGGCTCACCTTACACAACACGCCTGTGCTGCAAACCCTCGCATGGCCTTTGGCATCACACCTACATGGAGAAACCTACCTTTCATTCTTGCATCATTCATACCGCACTGGTATCCATGCCAGCCTAGACTGGGCATACTAATCACCTGCCGATTGCATGAACCGGACGGTCCTGTCATAGGGGCTGACAAGTTTGTGCTCGTTGATTCGTTATGAAACAAAAGTAATTCTGTCAATTAGATGAGCCTTTTGATGAGTGGTTTTGAACAGTTCAGATCATCATAGGAAACTACATCAGTTTTTTTTTTTCTGCGGAAGAATTACATATTTTGTCTCAATGCCAAATATGTCATTTTTTTTCTCTAGATAAAAACAGCTGAAATGACGAGGGGGAGATAATGGTATTTCCATCCAGCATGATAAGTTGTTCCGGTGTTCGTAGAAACTCGTAGACACCTCGATGGAAGTCTCGCCCTCTCTCACGCTAATGGTGTGGAGATTTATGGCTGGAGGTATTCACCAGAGGGCTGTACATGTCAACATGTTCCTCTGCCTGACACCGAGCTTGTGTCCCTTCTCACTGACATGGAGCCTGGCACTTTCTGCAGGGATTTTGGGGCTATATCCCTTCACACTGAGCTCGCTCGTCATGACGCTGGAATTTAAGACTCTGTGACCCAGTTTGGGTCTCAGGGAGCGGAGTTCGGTCTTTCTTCACACTATGATTCTGAAACCAAGGCCAGTCTCCTTTGCTTATTGAGATTAAACCTTCTCCTTTCCATGGACTCGATAGGCCCATAAATAAATCACAGTTTCCCTCCTTCTTGTCTGCGCTGCTGTGATCCGAATGTATCATGATTCTGGAGATGCTGCTCAATAGCGCTTTTAATCAAGAGGAGCTCCAAAGTCCATTTTCATTATCTGTCTGTCTGTCTGTCAGTCAGTCAGTCACCAGAAAGAAGGAAACAATACACGGCATGTGCAGTGAAAAATCACACGTGAGGGTGCTCGTGCAGAGGCGCACACAAGGCTGCGAGGGCCGTGCAGTTTCTCGCTCTTCTGTGGTTCCATTCTGGGTTCACACGCTCGGGGAAAGACAGCAGAACCTTCCATTTTGATCTCCCCTCCCCTCAGAATCGTGCCGCACTTCGCTGTGTTATTTCCCCTTCCCCCGTGTGGGCGGCTGCCAGATCTTGCTTTCATTCAGTGAGGCTGATGTGCAGGAGCGGCTCCGAGCCGGTGTTATGCTGTGGTCCTGATCTGCTCCTCTCTACTGTCAGTTCAGGTACCTGGGGAGCCCCCCCAACCCAAAGGCTTTGTGCACCCTGAGCCTGGCATGTCCGAGGCGTTTTCACACGACTCAAGTAGCAAGCGTGTCTCGGGGGCATTTCTGATGGGGGGACATGGGCGCCTATGTTTTTCGTGTTGTGTAGCGGGAATTCGAGGGCCTAGGGAGCAGCTCTGTCTGAGGTTCTGTGAAGGCAGCTCTGCGTCAGCATGCACGATGACCATCATGTGACTGCTGGATGCTCTCCGCTGCCTGTGGCATGTGGCTTGTGGTTCAGTGCCTTAAGACTCTGTGTCAGTCTTTGGAAGGTCACCCGTTTGAATCCTGGGGTCAGCAGATTGATGCTGCTCCTGGGCCTTAAGCTGACCCCGCGCTATAACCCCTAAGCTTAGCCTCACCTTTACGTGCGTCTGTGCTTCTCATGACAGCAAGATGGGGTCGCCAAAAAGAGAATTTCTTCAGGGGGGTTAATAAAGTATCACTATTCTATTTTTTTCATGCCGCTATAATATTTTTGCTGTGTGTGTGGCAAGACTCTCATGCTTATTTTGAATTAATTGTGTAGATCCACTACTGCCCCCCCCTCCTTAGAGGTTGAGCCCCCCAGATATCTGATTGGGACAGGTGGCACAGAGGTGACGCCCCTGCAGACTCTGTGATGCCTGAAATTGTGGCAATGGGCAGCCAGAATGGTGTTTATCTGCGGGAACTGAGGCTGTTGTGTGTGTGTGTGTGTGTGTGTGTGTGTGTGTGTGTGTGTGGGCGAGTGGGGAGAGGAGCTTGATGCTCGTTAAGGCCTCTGTGTTAATTGGCTTGTTCGTCCTGCCTTGATCCCTCTGCCTGTGGTAAGCGCTCAGCAGCTGTGGATCAGAGGGCACGCTGCTATTACCCGCTGGCTGCCAGGTGGAGGGTGAAGGGCGCACTGCCGCCCCGCTCCCAGATTCCCGCGCGTGTGAGTATTTCCACGGGATTTGCAATCGCCATGGAGACAAAATCATAATGATGAGTCTGAGGCTGATTAAGTGGCTTCCATTGTGCCTTATGCAGTGTCGCCATGCTTACAGTTATGTATGGTAATCTTTTTCTGTAGTGTGGTCATGCGCATGGTTGTGAGGACTTGTTTACTGTTACGTAGTTGTTTCTTCTATAGTGTGGTCCTGTCTACCGTCCTGTGGTCCTGTCTACCGTCCTGTGGTCCTGTCTGCTGTTGTATGATCATGCTTTCTGTACTATGGCATGCTGTAACAGTATAGTAATCTAGCTGATATCCTGACCAACATCCTGCAGTAATACTGACACCCACACTGGTGCCAGGTCAGAGCTCAGGGCACCCGTTCCGTTTAAACGGCCTTGGCCCTCCGGAAGCAGAGCTGGTCATCGATCTGTCCGGGAATTACCCCGTTTGGGCAAGGCACGTCCGCGGATGTTCTGCCGCCAGCTAGAGGAGGCGGAGGCCGCTGCCATCCCGCCGGCTGTGTGTGTCTGCAGGAAGCCCCCTTTAGTGTGGGAGACCCCCCCCCCACGCACGTGTGTGTGTGTGTGCTGCGCACTCTTCATTAGTGAAGCGAGTGTAGGAGTGGCATCAGGCAGCTTTTTGATGACTTAATGATGCAGTGTGTAATTGGCTGGGGGGGTAGGGGGGTGGGGGGGAAATTGACAGGGGGGTAATACCGGGTCATAAGGGGCCATCTGTACTGCCTGCTCAGCTGCCTGTGTGCCTGGAGAGTCACAGATGGGGGGGGGGGGGGGTAATTCCCTGGTTAATGGCTGCAAGAGTGAGCTCTGAGTTCCCCATGCCGTCCGCTGAACGCGGGGAGCGACTGTGGCTTTTCTGTCTGGGTCGTCTGACTGATGACCGGAGACGACAGAGCGAGTTTAGGGAACGTACGGCCGGTGATGTGAGAATCCTACCCCCCCGGGGGTGCCGCGATGGGCTCGGGGTGTGTGGCAGCGGCTCGATCTGGCAGTGATGGATGGCAAGGCCTCGGCGGGACGGCAGAGCTGTGACCTCATAGCCGGAGCCCCCTTCCCGCTGACGCCTCTTACATTCCCCGCCGCCACTGCAAAGGTGTCTGATTTCGGCAGGGCTCTCCCTTGTCTGGGCTGCAGCCATCGGCATGACAGCTGATAAGAGAAGATCAGAGGTCGGGTGCGGGAAGGGTGGGGGCGCAGGTGTGGGGGGGCCCTAGATTGGGAGACAGAGAGGTGTTGGCAGGAAAAGCCGGCGGTTTTGTTCGCGTCCCTGACCAGGACTTGGTGACCCACTGGCATAATCATCAGACACACAGCCGTGCACTAATGCAAACACGTGCACGTACACACACACACAGCAGCGCGTGTGAGTCGCTAACCGTGCAAACAGAACCAGGCACAGATTCCCGGATTAGAAACGCAGAGTGCGCTTTGGAGCAGCTCAGCTGTCAGCCCCGACATCCTGCATAAATCAGATTTAAACCTTTAATAGCTGGTAATCTTATACCTCCGTGCTGAAAATAAGGAGCACTCCATCTTAAAGGGCCCCAGTACCGGCGTGGGGGTGGCAAGGCAGTCTCGCTCCACCCCTCACCCTCAGAGGCCCTCATGAACCCCTCACCAGCCTAGTGCGCCCCCTTGCTGCCTTTCAGCATAGAGACTGCAGCAGAAATCCCGACAGCTTTTGCCACAGTGCTTGCTGTGCTGTCAGCTTCTCATGCAGGGTGTAGCAGTTCTGGTTCTGTTTGTTCAAGCGCCGAATGGCCCACAGCAGTAATGCTGTCCGAGGGGGGCTGTTAGAGGCGGTGCCCCCCGGGATAACAGATGGTGGGGGGGCTTTGAGGTGTTCACGATTCCCTCAAAGAGTGGGAATCCTTTATCTTTCCACGCCAGCCGACATGACGGCTTAGGGCTCTGGAAATGGTTAAGCCAGCATAGCGGGGGGGGTCTGCCAGGTAACAGTCATGCTCCGGGGCCAATCGGGACGGTGCGCCTGCTCCGTGTTTCACGCGATAATAAGAAGCGATAAGCCGTCTGAGTCGGCACGCACCACAGGTGTGGCATGAAATTACCTCTGTTTACACTCTAAGTATGGCCCCCCCACCCAGCTCATGTTTACATCACGCAGCACACGAACCACTGGAGCCACCAAACACCCACATTCAACTCAGATGAGATAATGGCGGGTTAGGGACTCAGTAATGTCCTGGTGCACAGTTACTGGCCTGGAGCACAGTTGGCACTGTACTGTGACATAGTTTTGACCCATAGCGACTTTCAGGATCAGCCCCCAGTGCAGAAGCAATTTCCAAACAATTGCGAGTGACATTGGAGCGTGTTTGTGTGTGCGTGTGTGTCTCCATGCCTTTCACTGAGTGTGTGCATTTGTGGTATCCTCCCCATGTGCTTAGAGGTTCAGCCCAGTCGGTGTTCCCTTCCTACTTCTCCCTCCGCTGGATATATCTGTCAGCTGGTTAAGCCCCTCTAATTCCTGGTTTTAACGGCCTCTTGTGGCTGTACCACCTCTATTTGGACTCTAGATGGCAGCCTGGAGTCAGGCATGTCCAGCACGGGAGCTCAAGTTTTCACCGCTTGCCTTTAAGACAAGGGGAGAGTCAAACGGAAGATATTTGACAGGTGACAGAGAAGGAGGTTCATCTGGTTATTTTAAATCGCTTCCTGACTCTATAAGGGGGCAAATCCTTCACATCCTCCAAGTGGCGAGCAGCATCTGGCTGCCAGAGCCGAGACAGCATCCGTCAAGACGTCACATGACAAATCGGTCAATCCCCTCTCCATCCTTGTTAAGTTTGGTGTCATCAGGCTGAACCAGTTTGAGGGATGGGTGGTCTGGGGGGGGAGTGCATGACAGCCAGCCAGTTTATGGGAACTGATGTGGGGGCATCTCTGTGGGAGAACTTTAAAGCCCCCCCAGCAGGGGTGTAGCTAGAGATGAATGGATAGGGGGCCTGAGTCTATGGGGGGGCTGATAGCAAACTATTCATGACTTAAGCCAATAAATACACATTTATTTGGGGAGGCTACAAAACATTATAGGGGGGTTAAAGCCCCCCTAAAACAGGCCAAACGACACCCCTGCCTCCCAGTAACAGCTGCCTCTTAAAATCCAGGAGGTAATCAGGAGTAGCTATTGAGGGACCATTACCAGGCTCTTGGTAGTCTCTTGATGGCCTTTGGAACGAGAGCCATGCTCTGCCTGTGCCGTCGGAAATTGGGTCATGGACAGCGGGGGTCCAGCGGCCTCTTCATGGATTGATGGTCACAGAAGGAGGAGAAGCTGGAACAGTAAAGCAGGGATGAGACAGTTTTTGGACCGTTTTCTCGTCCCGGGAATGTCTCCATGCACCATCCTCCTGGCAGACAGCACGTCTGAGCCTTCTCCTGCTCAATGGCGGTACTCGGCGTGCCCTGATTTGCACGATATGCCTCTGCCGGCTTCCTCAGACGTGTAATGCCCTCCTGCGTCACCTGACACAGATTAACACGCTGCACTGTACCAGTCATGCTAGACACTAGTGAGGCTCTAGTAATTAAAGCAGTAATTCTCTAAGTAATTACTGTAAGTTAAGGGATATAGGAATGGTGTTTGGGGTCTGGAAGCTTCCGTTTCTCCCGGTAGCAGACAGCAGGATCCTTCCTTAACACAATTAAACGCAGCCTCCTGTAAATATTGCGGTAATTATGCTCTGCACTAGCGATGGGTGAAATGAAGATCATGCTGCTTGGCGTAGTCGTGAGCTGTCAATCACACGTTCGACTACTTTCTCTATCGCTGCTTCATTGGTTGCTGGTGGGTTAAACCAGGCAGTGGTTGGCAGTATGCAGGTAGTCCCACCCACCTTTGGGTATTAGAGTTGCATGCCCCGCCCCCTTCCCTTTTGCTGCTATGCACAACATCGCCTTAGCTGGTGTTTGACAAACACTGATAAAGCCCATAAACAGTGTCAGAAAATCGTTCATTCTGCCTTGGCAGGCGCCGGCGGTGCGTTTGCTCTGCCCACAGGGGCGGCCTATCTGGTAGCAGGGGCCGGTGGGGGGGGGGTCTCAGGCCGCTCTCTTCGTCTCCCGCCGACTTCCTGCCATTGCCGCCACTCTAACACCTGTAAACTCGTTGTTCCAGAGAGCTGCCGGCGCGAGTGATAACATCTCTCGTGCAGGGGCCACGCCTCCCTGGAGCCGGAGTGGCAGCCTGACACGCGATCGGTTATCCCCCAGGAGCAGAACGGCCCGCTTATCTGACTCTGCCGGAGGAGCCGTAATGATTTATGCTGTTTGGATAGCGAGCGCGGCTATTACTGCACGTACGGGCAGGCAGAGCGCAGCCGGGCTGTACAAATACAGGCAGGCGGAGTGCAGCTGGGCTGTACACACAGGCAGATAGAGCACAGCGTAGCTGTACAAACACACACAGACAGAGCGCGCCGAGCTGTATACACACAGGCAGACAGAGCACAGGCTAACTGCACAAACACAGGTAGAAGGAGCGCAGCCTAGCTGCACAAACACCGGCACTCGGAGCACGCCAAGCTCTGTACATACAGACAGGGAGGGCACAGGCTAGCCTCACAAACATAGGCTGACAGAGCGCATGATAGCTGCACAGACATAGGCAGATAAAGCAATAGAGCACAGCCTAGCTGCACAAACACACGCAGGCAAAACACAGGCTAGCTGTGTACACAGAGGCAGACAAAGCACAACTGAACTGTGCATGCACAAGTGGCTCTGTACAGGTAAACGCAGCGCAGGCAAACTATATGCAGAGGTGAGCGATGCACAGGCTGTGTCTACACATTTCATCACACGCCTACAGATTCAGGTGAATCTCTGTGTTGATGGCGGCATGCAGCAGTAGATTCCCATATGGGCTGTTTGAGCCGAGGCTCTGCGTGTCGCAGGTTAAAGATGGAGTGTAAACATCACATGGCATCACAATGTCACACATGGGACTGCGGGCATCTCGGAACCCTGCTCATCCCAAGGCCGCCTCCTGATGGGCCTGCCCTAGGGCCGTCCTCCTAGAGCTGTCCTCCTAGGGCCGCCGTCCTAGGGCCGTGGGCAGCCGCTGACTCCTGCATTTATGAGACAAAGCCAGCAGGCCTGGCTGACCCTCGCTGACAGACAGCCGCCTGCTCCAATCACATTCCGGAATTTCATTCGGGATTCATTCTGGGAATACTGTCAACACACTGGGGGGAAATCCTCCAAAGAAAGATGATTTGTGGTTAGCAGCTGGAGTCAATTCCCAGTCTCTTTGACCAGAGGTGCGCCCCTCTCGGAAGGCCCTCCATGCCCTCTGTTGTAAAGACCCCTCGCGCTTAGGATTTATTTAATATGAAGGTGTGTGTGTGTGTGTGTGTGTGTGTATGTGTGTATGTATGTGTGTGTGTGTATGTATATATATATATATATATATATATATATATATTAGGGCTGTCAAAATTAACGGGTTAACGCGGATTAAATTTTTAACGCACTTAACCCATCTGCAGCGCAGAATGACTCAAAATCCCTGAAATGTCTCTGCCAACGCATTTCGGGCAGTT
>JAODLD010000040.1:14884140-14903558 GCA_026781065.1 Mormyrops boulengeri | reverse complement strand
TTTTTTTTTTTTTGTTGTTTTTTTTTTATTTTTTGTTGCGGGGTGGTGGGGGGGGGGGGGGGGGGGGGGGGGGGGGGGGGGGGGGGGGTCGCTAATGAGGGTGGAACTTATTTTGGCTTCTTATTATTTAATATTTCTTCTAGTGCTTTTTGTGGGTTTCTTGAGATCCCATACCAAGGCTTTTTCTCTGTATTGGTCTCCCGGTCATGCTTCCTGAGTCCCTGGGTGCATTAGCGCAGAGGCATGTCAGAGGGGGTTGGAGGTGGGGCCCCAGAAAGCTGATTGGCCCCTGGAGTGCCCTCTCCCTTGTCACTTAAAATAAAACAGAAATTCATTTGTCAAAATTCAAAACATGTAATTTCTTAATGATAAGGTTGGCTCCTCTGTATGAATTATGACCCATCTTAAGTCTCCGCCCACCTTTAAAAGTCCTAGAATCGCTCCTGCTTAGCATTCACGAAGGCCAGCCTCACACCAAGGTGCTCACAAACGGGGATGCCTGGCCGCGGAACCTGCTGCCGTGTCGCCACGGAAACCGTATCTTATCTCGCGCTAACCACACTGCTGCTCTGTACTGTGAACTAAAAAGTAAAACACTTGGAGACTTTGTGCCACCACAGCTGCCGTGTGGCTGTGTCTGGCAGCGGGTCAGGATGGTCGCAGGGCTCCGATGGGGATGCCTCCCGCTCAGAGAGCGTCGCCTCGTGTTTTGAATGAAATCCCTCCCCTGCTGCTAAATTCCGGAGTAGCCCTTCCCTGGCGTCCATGTTCGCCCCACTGCGTTAGTTTTCATTATGAAACGCAAGCAGAACGGGGGCCCTGCCGATCTACAGGGTGGGGGTGTCTGTAGCCACAGACGGCGTGCCTGTGTCCCGCATGACGCCGCAGAGCGTGCCAGCTGGCTGCTGCCACATTGGAGAGGAAATGTTTCAGAGCTTATTCTTACGTCTGCGTTCATTTTTTGGGTGGATGTTTTTTCCCTGAGAGTTGGGGGGGGGCCTTCGTTTTGCCGGGGCCCTAAGCATGCGCTTCGGTAGCTTATAGTCTTGGCCCCTCAGAGCTTTATCAGGATGTGCAGGATATCTGGTGCAAGGTTTCATCAGATATGAGACAGTCAGACCTGACCAGACAACATGTCAGTATCAGATACTGTCTGAGAAGCCCTGCGGGGGTTTGATATCCTGACAGCATCTTCGGCAAAACCTGAAAATATACATGTAAACGGTGATGTGAGGGATAACAGTGATTAGAATGAAACTGAATTGATTATATAGATGGGGGAGCAGGCCACTGACATCATCATCACAGTCTGACGTGATGTGTGTGCGTGTGTGTGTGTACGTGTCTCACGCCTGTAATTTGAAGCCTCTCCCTTCCCTCTGTTGCCATCACTCATGACCACCTGCCCCAGTACAGGTCGGCAATGGGGGAAGAGGAGGGGGTTGGAGCAGACAGGCGTCACCAGCGGGGAGTCGCCCAAATGGCCTCAGACATCAGTGGTGGCAGAGAAGCCCTGTGTGTCGAAGTTGTAAACAAAGAAGCGCGTCCTGCACATCCCCGTGCTGGTGTTGGGGGGGGGGGCTGCCTTGACGTCGGAGGGATGACGTGTTTACATGGCCATCTGCGAGCTCCTCAGAGGGGGCGCTGTTGCTCTCATGCGTGTCTTGTGCTGGTTAAATGTGTGTTTTTCTGACGCACGAGTATTTCCTGCAGAACTTTGTTGTCTGAGCCAGTTAAGGCAGCATGACCTCATCGATAGGCAACTTTAATAGGAACAGAACAAGCATGGAAAGAAGCAGACCATTCAGACTGTCAAGAGTGTGGTCTGGGTGCGAGGGGTCCATCTGGGAGCCCCTCCCCAGTCATAGTTGGAGTGTAGGACACAGAGACACATGGAAATCCACAGTGCCTGGAGCGATCACTGATCTGCCTGTCTACCTGCTCTGAGAGCCAATCGGTGGTACTTACCCGGGACGTGGACGCCGTTTTGATGAGGTTCACCTCCAGCCACCCCAGCAGCACTGCCTCAGGAGAGACCCTGCAGGTAAAGATGGATCCTTGGGCCAAGTCGGTGCTGGGAAACCATGGTAACAGCGGCCCGAGGCTCGGCAGGTCCGTACTGTGTTTGCGTGCCGAAGCTGCCGCTGACATACGAGCATGTCACCGTAATCCGATAGCGCCGCGGCTGATTGAGCGAAATCAGATTGTGGTTAAACAGATGCTCCGCAGTGAGTGGCAGCCCCAACCCTGCCTATCAGCTGGGCCTACGCTAACCCTGCCCATCGGCTGGGCCTACACTTGACCAGGCTGGCTGAAGGCCCTTCCTCACCAAACACAGCAAACGCTTCTTGTGCCAACAGACGCATGAGCACAATGGTCAGCACATCTCATGGCTTGGCGAACTTGCGACCAGAATTCAAATCTGATGTATTGTTGCTGCAGCCATTAGAAAATGGATGAGAAGAAACTATCCTAGCAGTTTCAGATTTTCCTGAAATATATAATCCATCTCACCAATCCTACATAGAAATTGGAAAGAAAGCTGTGTAATGGATATGCATTTCTGAACAAGTTGATTGACCAGGAGTGTTTAGATGTGTGTACATGTATGTTAATGAATGTCGTATGTCGTTAATGACGGCACGGTTGTTTGAGGCCGGCTAACGCTGCAATCGTTTGAGGCCAGCTAACGGCGCGGTCTTTTGAGGCCGGCTAACGGCGCGGTCGTTTGAGGCCGGCTAACGGCGCGGTCGTTTGAGGTCGGCTAATGCTGCAATCGTTTGAGGCCGGCTAACGGCATGATTGTTTGAGGCCGGCTAACAGTGCGATCGTATGAGGCCAGCTAACGGCGCGGTCGTTTGAGGCCAGCTAACGGCGCGGTCGTTTGAGGCCAGCTAACGGCGCGGTCGTTTGAGGCCAGCTAACGGCGCGGTCGTTTGAGGCCAGCTAACGACTCAGTTGTTTGAGGCCGGCTAACGACTCAGTTGTTTGAGGCTGGCTAACATTGCGGTCATTTAAAGCCAGCTAATGTTGCAATCTATTGAGGCTGGCTAAAGGTATGGTCATGTGATGCCAGTTAACGCCGTGGTTGTTTGTTGCCACTTTCATCGAGAGTCACGGTCGCCCCGGACTGGCTACCATCACAGTCGGCTGGGTCCAGCTAACATCACTGTCATTTGAGGCCGGTTAATGTCAAGGTCATTTGAGGCCAGCTAACCCCAGAGTCGTTTGAGACTGGCTACTGCTGTGGTCTGAGGCCGGCTAACGTTGCAGTCGCCTGAGGCCGGGTTTGTTTCAGACAGGCTAGCACCCCTCTGGTCGTCTCAGGCAGGTTAACACTGTTCACGTGAGGAAGGCTAATAATGCCCTGCGGTCATCAGAAACACGACAGGCTAATGAGGGCCAGTGCTCGCCATGTCGGCCTTAGAGCCCCCGAGGGGGGGGAGGGGGGGCATTGTCCCTATTGAAATTTTCTTATGCCTCTGGCTCAGCAATAAAGCCATGGGTTAAGCTTATGATTCTGGGCCAGGAAGTGCACGTGTTTGTGCTGATCCGCTGCCGAGCACAGGATCTTACTCAGAGACCTCCCCCCTTTTGTCCCGGTCTAATTCGCGGGCAGCACAGCCTTTAATGGAGGCGGTCTCCAATGAAGAGTTGCCGCCCGCCGCCCGTATGATCAATCTCCCGGGCCGGGCGCGCTTCCGCGTATTTCCATGAGCGGCCCGTTTCCGCGGTGATGGATCGCTGCAGGTTACGCGCAAACAGGCCGCCCGCTGCGTCAGCTCTCCTCACACGCCGTGACAAATTGACGCCTCTCTGGGAAAGCGTGCGGGGAGCCGCCCAACCCCCACCTCGCTACGGCTGTCGCTACATCGGCCACTGACACAGGAGGGCGGACGCACGGGGGGGATACTTTCTGCTGCCGGGGGAGGAGTGGGGAGCGGATACTAATTACAGACAAAATTAGATGATCTTCCGGAACGTTCCCCTGGTCACAGGCTGCTGGCCTTAAAATCTCCCCTCCCTGTCAGGGCCCATGGGGATCAGCAGCCAGCAGTTTGACGCATATTTCAGCTCAGATCTTTGTACACAATCATCTTTATCCTGTATTTATTAGAAAAATAGCTGAAGCCTTATTTTCAGATATATAAAAAAAGGAGTTTTGCAGTTTTTTGTTAAATATGTAAAATATATGTTGCTGTCTGTGGCGGCATATGATTTCGGACAGTGTGAAGAGACAGCATGGTGACAGGACCTTCGTGTGCCGTGCCGAATCAGTCGGCCCGCAAGCCCGTCCTCGTCCTCAGCGGGCCTGTAATTAAAAGCACGGGGTCAGAAATTGGGGCCAGAGGGGCCCCACACACCCCCCACCCCTCCCACGCTCTCCACGTGGGAGTCATCATGGTAATCGGTGTGGAATGTGGAGACGAGCGACACGGAAGGGGGGGGCCGCAGGCACGGAAACAGCGCTCCAAGCCACTCATAGCTAATGAGGCGCACACTTCTCAGACTGCCCCAATTAGCCCGGCCGGCCGAGGCGGCCGCGGACCGACAGAGCGCCGAGCTGTGAAATGGCGCTGTGTGGCTGGGCGGTGCCAGATTACCACGGCGACGGGTGTGTGTGTATAAGTGTCTGTGTGTCTGTGTTTCTGTGTGTGTTTGTGTGACAGATTTGGACAGTATGGGTGTGCCTGTGTGTGTGTGTCTGTGTGAGTGTGTGTCTGTGTTCTCTTGTTCTGATCCTGCGCCGCCTGTGTCTTTCCCTCCCCAACATGCCCCCCCCACCCTGACCATGTATGTATAAATACCTGAGCACTGCCTGTGAGAGCTGTGCAGCCTGGGGGGGTCAGGGTGAGTGCCTGGATCCTGCCTCTTCATGGCCGACCTTTGGAGGACGGCATGACACAGGAAGGGGGGGGGCATGATTTACAGCGCGGAGAGGAGAGCAGAGATTAGGCACGGCTGTGCTTTCCAGCTCCCTCACCTGCTTGCCTTTGATCACAGCGGAGCAGAGCACCGCCCACCAGCTTCCTCATGCCAAATTACCCCCCTAATTGAAGCTTTCCGTAACCCCCTGACGCCGCCTGGCCACGTTTCATCCTTTCCCTCAATCCCCTGCGTTTCCGAGGACCAGGGGACCAAAGCCTCCCTGCGGGCGTCACGTTCCGTGATCATCTCCGTGTTGAATCCGAGCCTCTCCTTGATGGTGTGGAGTGGTGGAGGGTGAGGAGGTGGCGTGCGGGTTCCCCTTTCCCGGGACAGTCCCAGAAATGTTGCAAATTAGCCAATTTCCCCAGAAAAGTCCAAACTTTGACTTGAAAGAAGAAGCTGAAAAATATCGGGGGGGAATCCGCTGAAGATGTATTTTCGCAGACATTAAGGCAATGCTGCGTCTTCCATAAATTATCTGAAGTGGAAATCTGAAGTTTTATTTTTTTTCATGCTGAGAGAAAAGAAAACAATTCCTTGTCTGCTTGGTTCATCCTTTGCTTGTGAGAGTGTAGCGCCAACATGGACCAGCAGGTGGCATCGCAGTTATGGATGCAAGGTGCCCGGGGACGCCGTCATGCTTGCATACGGTAAAGATCCCCCAGTGTTCTGCCCAGCCGTGTGAGTGGCCAGAAGGCACACTCCTGCCTGAACTTAAATGAACCTGGTCAGACTCTATAAACAGTGCAGGTGTTGTGTAGCTATATTGCTCACGTTACGCACACAATACCGTAAATCTGCTGCAAATGTGTTATCGGCCCTGGCACGTTTACCAAGCCCCGCCACACTGAAGACGGTGTGCCAACTATTTGTTTCCCGGCATCCCGGGGCCAGAGTGGCAGCTGCACTAGAGGGCCTGATGACTGTAAGGCCCCTGTGACGTTGAGGGGGGACCGGTGACCACTTTGTGAATGCGAGGGTCTTTTGACTGAGGGCGGCCCTGTCACTATGGGTCCCCAGTGACTGCGAGGACCCTGCAGGAACCTTCTGTCATTAACCTTTGATCGGTGATTCGGCGTTACGTTCGGCAAACAAATGGCTTAATTCGGCGCAGCCGGCTAATCCGGTGATTTGGCAGGGGCGGGCAGTGCCAGCAGGTTTAGCGTAAGCCTGAGTGACGGCTGCGGGCCACGCTGAGCCACGGCAGCCTGACAGGTGAGCGCCCGCTTAGCTGCTCGCCCTGCACAGACGCAGCTACCCATGGCTCGCTTGGAGAGGGCTGGAGGGCGCCTTGTCGGTAGCATAGCAGGGTCGAGCCTAGGTCTCGCTCACCTGCGTGGTCCGGCCCGTTTGATGTGGGTTCCGCCTGCTTCAGGGAGTGCCTGGCGCTTTTCTACAGACATGCCGTGCCTTTGAAGCAAGCAGGAACAGGTGCGAGTCCCGCCCGTCGTGCCGGACCGTTCCCGCTCAGCAATGCCGGTACCAGCATTGTCCACACCCTCTCCGGGTTTGGCCACGCCTCCTCAAACATTGTCCCTCTCCCCCCTGCATATTTTCTCTGCTGCTTTAGGACCCACCCTCCTCAAATATTGCCTCATAGGATGCGGTCTCAGCAGGTTTTCTCATGCACATACACACACACACGCGAGCGCGGTTTGCGAGCTTATAAACGGCGGCACATAAAGGTACCTGCTGCCAGCGGGCAGGGTAGTGGTGACAGTTTTACACCCAGGATGGAGCCACACTGTAGCACCTCAAACACGGAAGTGAAGCTTTAGGGTGCAGAGAGCGGCACACATGCAAATATAAATGCATAGCTGGCCGACAGCGCAGCGGCAGGGCAAACCGGCGGCCTTCAAAGGAAATCACACTATAGATAGTGAAAGTAATGGAAAGTAAGGAATCGATAACTTGGTTCCTTCTTCCTTCTTCCTGACAGTATGCAGAGCGTGTGTTTAAACGGGGGCCCCCGCCATCTGCCAGACCAATGGCTAAAGGTAGGTGGCGGGGGGGAAGGGGGTTGAAATTGATCGTGCCGCGGAGCTGGGCTTGACCTGTCGGCTCCCCGCACCGGGCCGGCCGATCAATGGGCCTGTCCAAGGAGCACGTCCCTGACGAGCGCTTGTTATTGAAGCGTTGTTTTTAAATGGGGAAATTAGCTGAAACGAGTTTACAGGCAGCCCCCGCTTCCCCACCTCTCCACCCGTGCTGACAAGTGTATTCCCTTGGTGGCACGGATCAATGCTGAGGCCAGACGCCCTCGACAGGGAAAGGAGTGATAAAGGACAGGGGTGTGAGGGTCGCTGTCACCTTAGGGATTAATATGGGGCTGGGAATAAAGCCAGGCTAATGTTGTTAGGGCAGCAATGCTCTCAGGTACCTCTCTGTGTCTCATGCTCGCGGTGTCTCACTCTGACAGATTCCTTCCACACACTGAAAGATCCCTTTCTCTGTCTCTGACAGATGACAAATTCCTCGTCTTGCACTCGTACATTCTTTTTGTACTGACAAATTGCTCTCATGCCGACAGATCCCTCTTTTCTTCAGCTGAAATCCCTGTCTGTGCCAACAGATCACTCTTTGTCTCAGCTGAAATCCCTGTCTGTGCCAACAGATCCCTCTTTTCTTCAGCTGAAATCCCTGTCTGTGCCAACAGGATCACTCTTTGTCTCAGCTGAAATCCCTGTCTCTGCCAACAGATCACTCTTTGTCTCAGCTGAAATCCCTGTCTGTGCCAACAGATCACTCTTTGTCTCAGCTGAAATCCCTGTCTCTGCCAACAGATCACTCTTTGTCTCACCTGAAATCCCTGTCTCTGCCCCATGCTGACAGATCCCTCTTTATCTCAGGTAAAATCCCTTTCTGTGCCAACAGATCACTCTTTGTCTCAGCTGAAATCCCTGTCTCTGCCAACAGATCACTCTTTGTCTCACCTGAAATCCCTGTCTCTGCCAACAGGATCACTCTTTATCTCAGCTGAAATCCCTGTCTGTGCCAACAGATCACTCTTTGTCTCAGCTGAAATCCCTGTCTGTGCCAACAGATCACTCTTTGTCTCAGCTGAAATCCCTGTCTGTGCCAACAGATCCCTCTTTTCTTCAGCTAAAATCCCTGTCTGTGCCAACAGGATCACTCTTTGTCTCAGCTGAAATCCCTGTCTCTGCCAACAGGATCACTCTTTATCTCAGCTGAAATCCCTGTCTCTGTATCATGCCAACAGATCACTCTTTGTCACAGTTGAAATTCCTGTCTCTGCCAACTGATCATTCTATGTCTCAGCTGAAATCCCTGTCTTTGCCCCCCATGCTGGCAGATCCCTCTTTATCTCAGCTAAAATCTGACAGCATCTGACATTCACAGATTCCTCTTTGTCTAAGTTGACATTACCCGGAAGGCCTGTACGTGTGAACGTAAATGTCCGAAACAGTCGTACCAGACATTTAACGTACGTTACCCTGCTATCTCCCTAGTACAAAGTCTGGATAATTTCCTATTGACCCCCATATGTGAATGGAGCAGGAAACTTTCCAGAAACTGTTTATGATGTTTATATCAAACAACTGGCACAAAAATGGAAGAATACAAACTGGCAATAAATTCTGTCAGTAAGGGTTGACACCGAAATGCTGCTGACAGATCTCTCCTCATGCTAACAGATCCCTCTGTCTCACACAGCCAGCTGCCTCTCTGTCTTACACTGACACATCCCTTGTTCTCTTATACTGATAGGTCCCTCTTACACAGTTAGATCCTTCTGTCTTACACTGAGATATCTGTCCCTCTCTCGCGCTGGCAGATCCCTTTTGTCACACTGTGAGATTCCTCTATGTCAAACAGTGACAGGTCCATGCTTTGTCTGTCTCACGCTGGCAGATCCCTCTGCCTCACATGGTAAGATCCTTCTCTGTCTTACACTGAGATATCTGTCCCTCACTCACCCTGGCAGATCCCTCTGTGCCACGCTGTCGGATTCCTCTCTGTCTAACGCTGACAGGTCCCCCTCCGTCACGCTGACAGATCACTGTTCTCACGCTGACAGCCTCTCCTTTCTGTTTCCTCTGACTGATCCTTCTCACACTTCCTCATCCTGTCAGCGCTTTGAGCAGCTGAGCACTCTCCCCATTCTCTCTCAGTGCCGGATCCCGCCGCCTGTCCTTCCCCCCAGACCACTAGCT
Source organism: Mormyrops boulengeri (assembly GCA_026781065.1). Classification (NCBI taxonomy): domain Eukaryota; kingdom Metazoa; phylum Chordata; class Actinopteri; order Osteoglossiformes; family Mormyridae; genus Mormyrops; species Mormyrops boulengeri. The sequence goes on along the minus strand of JAODLD010000040.1, from coordinate 14,894,454 downwards.
ACCATTAAGCCCCATGTGCTGCAAATCCCCAAATCAATGTCCGCATTGATCCGCCGGTAATTGCAATCAAAGCGCTGGGCGAAGGCGGCAGATAAGCAGGCTCGGGCTCTTTTGAGGGGGGGTTTGCTTTGGGAGCAGAACCGCTAATGGGGGATGATGGGGGGTGATGGGGGGGCAGGACCATAAGGGGCAGCCTTGTTTTCCAAGCGACAAGAGTGAGAGAAAGAGAGTCCAACCTCTCTGGGAATAACCCAGTGAGCACGGCAAGCCATATGCGGCCATTTTCTTCTGCCATAATTTGAATAATGAACAAGCAAGGGGGGGGGGGGGGGGGGGGGCGGGCCGGGGCCCCGGGGGGGGGGGTTCTTTGCACTGAAGCCACAGACGCTCCCCCCGCCGCAGGCCTCTGCTGACTCAGGCTGGCAGGTGAAGGGTTAAGCGCTGCCATTTTAGCACCACTGTCAGTCCATTAAGGGCGTTGCCTCACAAAATGGAAGCCGTGCCAGAGAGACCAGGTTCCCCTGAGCGAGACGGCCACACACACACACACACACACACACAAGAAATGCCCGGTCACACATGCAGCACAAAAACATACAGGCGCCCGAACAAGAAAGGTAAACAAAACTAATGGACAGCAATTAAAAAGCAAGTACACTGTCAATAAAGTGCTAGGTGAACTGTACTAGCTATTTTAGGCAGGGACCCGCAGTGGGTATTCCTCACAAGCTCACTGGGTCAGAACCAACAGCGCTCCCTAACAATCACAGAATGTACATGACAATATAGCCCAGGGGCCCAAACGACTCCCCCAAGACAGACAAAAGTTGAGGTTGTGCAGAACGACAACATACAAAACTACTGCGATGCGGTCCACAAATCTGCCAGATTAATAAATGCAGGTTTAAATAATAGAAAGCATTAGATTATAAAAAGCGAGAATCTTAAACATGAGTGCTTAAAAGCACTTGACTCCTGCACAATAAAATGCTAGCTGCTCTAAGTTTATGTGATGCAGTAAACCAAGCTTTCCAGCTCTGATGCTAGTACAACTGTCGGTCAGATGGCATAAGGGACCAAATCCTCCCGGGCATAACAGCACTTGGGACAAGAGAAGACAACAGGGCTAAAACTAAGCAATACTGAGAACTACACACCAAGAAAACATTGGTCTAGTATGAAAGCACTCAAAGCCACATTTAAGGAACAGCAGGGAACAAAGGTGCATATCACTACAATATTTGCATATTGCTAAAACAGCCGCCCAAAATCATTAGAATGGGACATGATTTTAATGGAATCTCATGCATCTTAAGTCCCTGCAGGAAGGTACCCCCACATGTAATGCTGACAGGAAACAGTGACGCCCCCCCTAACACCCCATCTGTGAGATGGAGGATTGAGAACAGATGGTAACAAGGGCCAAGTCCATATAGGGCAGTGCAGATTATTGACGTCAATTCCACCTGCAAGGGCAAAGTGTGAGGACCCGCCTCTCATGCATGAGTGACATCACAGGTGTCCAATTAACTACTGGCTCCCATTCTCCCTTCATACTACCAGTGGTTCAAGCAGAACAGCAAATCGAAAACAATATGCAAATCGAAGCCACACACTGGAAACTGGAGTCACGTTCCATTAAGCAAGTGCACCATTTAGATATTTAACACACTTCTGATCAATTACGTCAGAATAAGCACTGACAAGACCAGTCCTTTTAAACTATGTTTTAATGATTGGACACATCAGACGTCACTCATATGCACACTCATATCACCCTGCCTTATATACAAGGCATTTATAGAGTAAGCGCCAAGAGTTTGCAAATCCCACCCCCTGGTGCCCAGGGTGGGTCGCCACACCAAGAACTCCAGGTCTTCAACCTCCTCGTCTGTCAAGTCAAGCAGGTTGGCCGTCTCATTGTGCATACAACACCCCAGGCACACTGCACATCTGTGGGTTGAACCAGTCCCTAAAAATGGGTTATAAGTGCACATATCCGTCTCAATCACATGTAGCACCCTCCATCGTTTTTGGGATGAAGATTCCAGGGGGGTGGCATGGTGGTGCAGTGGTTAGCACTGTCGCCTCACACCTCTCGGACCGGGGTTCAAATCTCCGCCAGGGTTCTGTCTGTCTGTCTGTCTGTGTGTGTGTGTGTGTGTGTGTGTGGAGTTTGCATGTTCTCCCCGTGTGGTTTCTTCCCACAGTCCAAAAATCAGTTGGAGTTACCAAATTGCCTATAGGTGTGAGGGGGTGGTGCCCCATCCTGGGTTGTTCTCTGCCTTGCACCCACAGTCTCTGGAATGGACTCCTCATGACCCAGAGAAGGAGACGTGGATATAGAAAATGTATGGAATGGCTAATATTTAAGGACCACACTGCCCAGATGTCCATGAGTCACCTGCCTAACGCTATGTGTACAGGCCCAAACAGACAGATTCCAACCCCTCCCTCCCCACACACACAAAAATTTCCAGCACTTTCAGTTACAGAGTAGTGTGATACTTTTGTTCCAAGGCACCAAACCCCCCTGCCCTCTATGCAGTCATAGGATGCCTGTCTTTCTCGTCATCCTGCCCTCTATAGGCCTCTACAGAGAATGCAACACTCAAAAAGGTTATCGTTGATCAGGCAAACTGGCAAAATATTACAAATACTGCAAATAGCCTCAGTAATAATTAGTACCATAATTCACTTACGGAACTAAACACTCCCATGTCCCAATCGAGCATAAAAACTGATGTCCTTTGGCATGGGGGGGATTTGGAAGCTAAAATCCCATGCCATGATATGAGGGCCGGTTGTTCGAATCCTGTGGCTCATAGAATCGGCACATCAATGTTGGGCCCTTGGGCAAGGCCTTTACACTTATGAGACACGCAGAGGTTAAGTTGGAATATGCAAAAACTAAGGAATTCCTATACACCTGTACTTATATAAACGGCAATAAAATGCCATTATCAAGACCCAACATTTCAAAACCTCACCGACATTGTCCGAGTTGGCTTCACTTTCAGCAATATCCGTAACTTTACAAAATGTGCCAACTACCATTAACGCTAATTACCATAACAAACATCTAAATTCAACGAACAATATGCCACATTTAACATGCACTGGTACCACAAATACCATATTCATGAGATTTAAACGGACCACCATCTTACATGCCAGCACTTACGGTTACCTCATGAATGAGACACATCTACAGCGAATGATGGGTCACTCCGCGGATGTTATCATGCATCACAGATGAAGCCCCAATTAAAACATTACAGCCTTATTTAAATAAACAAGTCAACAGCATTTGATGTCTTATTTGGACACTAGATTATTGTTAGTTGATCCGTTTTAACAGGACCACGTCTGTCTCCTCATCTTGTGGAGAGTTGCAGTTCCACACCGTCTTCCGTACTGTCAGTGGTGGGGGGCATTTAAGGTCAAACAGCTTCTTCAAAAGTGAATGCACGGCGGAACGGCACCGTACATTTAGCAAAAGCACAATGAATGCCATGTAGGACAATTAAAAAAAAAAAAAAAACATTCAAAGTAGTGAAGTAAAACAAAAGCATGCGTTTCGTTATGTATATTTTTTTTTGCATTCAAAGTTTTTTTTTAATGCAAACTTAAAATATGTTATATCATTTGCAGGAAACATGGGGGTCAGACCGCAGGTATAATTCAAACCGCATTTAACCGCCAGCTACGTGCGCTTACGGCACCATGTCCGCATCTGAGATGTGCATGTCGCTTTAAGATGAGGAGGAAGAGGATGGCTGGCCGCTGAAGCGAGGAAACGCCGAGTAGGAAGGCTGGGGGGGGGGGGACTTTTATTGTGACACCCGCTCGTGAAGACGGGCTGCCAGTCGGGTTAAGTGCCACGACTGGGGGCTTAAACCGAGGCACACGAATATCGTCCACCATTATGCCACGGTCGAGCCCCCGTCCCCAGCCGTGTCCACCATCACCACCCCCGACATTAAAAAACACAAACACCACGCAGGAGCAGCAAAAGCCCAGAAAGCCGGTTACAAATAGAATTAAACCGCGCTTTCCCAAACCCGTTTATCCCGACGGTGTTGCAAAATACATAATTAATGTTCATCTGGTTCGCCATGGGGTCTCTCGCACAAAATGTTTCGAAGAGGTTTGACTTTAAATGACAAAATATCTGCTAGGGACCAACTTTCCTGCCGTAAAAAAAAAAGCACCACATCCTGGCTGCGCGACTTGGGGTGCAAGCCAATGGGACGGAGCCGCTAGCTCACCGTCGGGCTAGCTGCGAGCTAACAAGCTCGCGTTTCGGGAAGGGGGGAAAAAAAAACAGCGGAAAATTTAAACTTTAAAAACGCCTCAAAGTTTCCCAATATAGAGAACCAGAAAACAGCGCGACCTCGGCACAAACGGCTGCGAGGGGGATTAGCGGCACGTACCGGCGCCGCTCTTTCGGGGACCCGAAAGTAAAGCGGCTCAGATCGTGTGAGCTCCCCGAAAAGCAGCCCAACTCGCACGGACACCCGGCTCCGGCGGCCAGGCGCTCCGGGGCGCAGCCACCCGCAGATGGGTTACTCCATAAACAAAACCTGTGAAAGACACCGAGGCAGTAAGCGGCTCGTCGATGCCAACGGCTGGGCTCTCAAAGCAGCCGCCGGTATAAGTTTAAACTGATCCCGACTACTTTGTTTCCATCTTATAAATAAGGATTTTATTGCCCTTATTCGTTACTATAAGCGGTGAGATGTATTAAATTCGCCCACACCACTAGCGAGCTGCCTGCTCCAGCATTCACGCATTCATTCACTCACTCACTCTCTCACTTACTCACTCACTCACAACAGCTCGCTGAAGGAAGACTTTTCCTCCTAACTAGCTAGCTGGCTAATTCAAAACAAGAACGGCGTAAAACCACCCCAAAAAGAAACTTTAACGCGCCGTCGCGAACTTACAGAGTCCCAGTAGCACTGATCCGGGTTTCAGCGCGTCTTCCTCGCACTGTAGCTTACTATATACTCCGGTAATTCGGTGTTTTAAAAATCCTGGGGATACCCCTTTTTTTTCAACCCTCCCCGATGCCTCTCCGGTTGCCAAATAATGCGCTTCACACACATGGAGCTGCGGCGTCACCGCACCAGGCATGCGCATTTGATCACGATAGGGGGACCAGAGACACATCAACTACTGACCACCACGGGGCAAAACGGCCATAGGTCGCAACGTCCCCTCCCGCCGACCTAGTAGCGCCAAGACCCACTTATATGTCATTACAATTCCTGCCATGAGCGCAGGGCTCATAGGTTGTCACTCAAGCAGTCCTGACATCATCACTTTTAAAGTAAGTGTCAAAGCAACGTCACTTTCGCATTCTTGTTCTCAAGTGCGAGCCGTACATACTCAGGAAGTAACATGCTGGATTTTGTGCCGTTGTATAATAATTCGCATAGAGACATTAGATTAGGTCAGCCTGATGTACAAGTGGTCTAAGCAGTATTTCATCCCACATTTCATTAAAATTCATTGAATTTACCCGAAAACTCATAATTGGACACACACCTTCCTTGCAATGGTCACTGCTGAGAAAACAGAAATCCACTGGATTTAGATTATTATTCCTGAATGCAGTACTCATATGTTTAAGTGCCCTTCATGGGTTAAAACGCATTTGTAAGAGCGAAACATGCATTTTAATAATATGGAAAATAAATGCTCAATGTCAATACTAAAAATAAGATTATTTTGAAATAAGCCTATTTTCTTGTATGCAACATTGCATGGAAACGGAAAGTCTGGGAAGCTTTTAGGAAATAGCTGAACTGTACGTGAACATTTTCTCATTTTTTGGCTGACCTACGACCCCGACTAGGATAAGCAGTAGGATGAATGACTTGGTTGATGCTGATCTAAAGCAGTTTCCCAACCCAGTCTTCAGGGACCCACAGATGGTCCACGTTTTTGCAAAACCTGGACTGTCTGGAGTTCTTCGAGGACCAGATTGTAAAACACTGATCTAAAGCGATTTAACTTTTTTATACACCTGTATATTGACCTGGAGCAGCCTAGAGTGAGTACTTCCCTTAAGGGTACAACAGAGAAGACCCTTTTGCAACTTCTTCTGAGGGTGTTACATGTGTGATCAGAACCAAAAAATTTGCAAGTGTAAGTAGATCGGGCTACATAAAGCTAGCCAGCTTTACTTTCAGTTTAAAATAGGAGCATGGGAAGCGTTTCTATGATTCACACTTGTGACCATTATTGCTTTTGTCACAACTGAAAAACAGATGCCACCTGACCAGCTGTACATGGGCTGACCCTCCTAGGATGTTCTGGGATGCTGAGTGGCCAGTCCAGAGTACTTTTTACCTTTTTGTGCCCGTGTCTGTAAGAGGCCGGGTGGAGAGCCCAAGTCTATCCAAAGACCCCTGGATGAAAACAGCCATTGTATCATTCACATGGGTTACATGGCAAAAGAAAAAATATGTATTTCTTCTAGTGGATATCTACATGTTTAAATGTGACAGAGTATTAATGGAAGGACTGGGGAAAAAAAGGAAACATAAAAAAAACTGACTGCATTATCTTCATGGAATTTACATAATCCTCATTACGTCAAATCTGAAACAATTCCTGTCATGTCTTGGTAATCTGAAGCGGTTGGTCAAAGCGTAATTAAAATCATACACTTACAGAAGAATTCTTTCAGCGGTTTATACCGGTGTTGTACCTGGCTGAACTGTACTAGGTAATGGCTGATTTTTTTAAAAAATGGCCTCGAGTTAATCCCCATTAAGGTACAGTAACAATGCAGGAAGTACCCCTCCCTGTCACAATCAGCTGGACTCACTATTTGGCAGGAAGTGTATTCTCTGAAGGCAGTTTCAGTGGTGACACCTATTACCTAATAAGCATCACTAGCGAACATGGTTTCTCTAGTGGATTTGTAATTCCCTCTCATGAGTGATTCAGGGTAATTATTCACAACTATAGTGACTTAAATAGAAATGGTAGGACTTCTTTTTTCCTCTAACCCTTGGCACGAAACCTGCTGAGTGTAAGTCTTATCAGAGGAATGTCACAGCTACTGCACAGCAGGCTGGAAATAAAGACGATCATGTGACCAGGCCCGCAAGACTGACCTCAATGTTGGCAGCTCTCCACGCTGCAATTCACCATCGCAGATAACTCCAATGCAGCTCTCGACTGGGACTTTTATACAGTTTCGGGAATGGAGACACAGAAGTAGTCTCTCTTTCAGGACAAATGAACAAGCTCCCAGTGAAAGATTATTAATGAACTTGAGTTATTTCGAGAAATTTGTACCAGGAGTTTACTGTAAATGATTAAAAATGGTATAACAGTGAATAGTTCAATACTATCTACATCATCATCAGTGCATTTATGTGAATGCTGATTATGATTAACCTCAGCTTAAAGGGTTTGTAAGATAAGATAAAATCAGCACAGAGTTAAAATGTGTGATATTGCTGGTTAAAATACTGCAGTAATCCATGGGGAAAAAAAATTACCGGCAGCTTTCTTGACCACATTATAGTACTTCGTGTATGTTGACTTTTGCTTCCTATTAACGCTTCCATAAAACAATCTTTTTACAGCAGGTACCATCCCCCATTCAGGCACCATTTGGTATAACCCTTAATTCAGAACAAGTGATTCAAGTAACAGAATCTGTGGTTTTAGTCTTTTGAAACAGGTGCATAATTATCATTCATGTTCATTACAGGTTATTCAATGTAATTTTGAAGAGAAATATGTCTGACCCCCAAGCTATGGAAATGGACTTAATTATAGGTATTATATGACATTAAAGAACCCCTTCACATTTTGGTCAATCGGGGCCTGACATCAGTCAGAAAAAGACAAACTCACATGAACCCACATGAAGAGAAATAACAATGGAATTCGCAAGAGAGACATAGAAAACTTTAAAGATATTTATTGCCATTTTTATCTGCTTGTGACTTCAATTATATTGGTAACGGTTTTTTAAAAAAAAGGTCGTTAGATCAAACGGCCCCAGCTGGGTTGTTGAATGGGAATTGGCAATACTGCCACAGGTTCGCTAATCAGTCACACAAACATACACCACACATACAAGTACATACATCAAACATACATGTTTCCAAGTGCCCCTGTTTCTCACCAAACTAGACAACATAGAACTTGTAAGTACAGTCCTGACATCTTTCGCTAGTACTGATGGGCACAATGTCTTCTCTATCAGTGCTTGTGACAATCAAGTAGCATAACTAGCAATGTCCCATTTAAACTGCTGGTTGTAAAAATGAAAAACTCTTGCACTCATTGGATCAATGCATGATCTCCCATGTGTTACCTACAGTGTACACTGGCGTGACTGTAGCATTAACACTGCCTTTAAAGTTCTACAAGCTGCATTAAGAACATACAGAAGCTATTGGTCACAATGTTCTATTATGGGTCTATGGCAAATAGCAGCCGATTTCATTTAGCTGGACCTTCACTTTTTGATGCACATTAGGAGACTCCAGCAGAACCCTTCCATAATCTTCCTGTGGCTTTGTTCACATTGTGGGGGAAAAAAAGACTTGGATTTTTAAGAGCTACAAACAGCAAAGGTAGTCACAAAACTTTTGCCAATTTTATTTGAAAAACTTCCTGATATTTTGAAGGAAAAAAAAAATCGAATAGCATTCAAAAAGACAAGAGTAAGAACATGGCAGTAACCAAAGTTTTTGTATTCTGGGTTTTTAATGCAGACATAAAATATAAACACTGAGTTGCTATTCTTATAGCTCTTGATTTTGTCTATATAGGACAGTTAAAAATACATTACATACCTGACATTTAAAGGTTTAATAATTTTATCATAACAAATGTTATTATACAACAAAATGTACTAATCGAGGAAAAACTAAGATTAAACAATTTTTTCAGCATTTTGCAATATTTATACAAACTAAAGGTTGAGTATTTGCAAATGGAAAAAAAATTAACTGTGGTATACAAATATTCAAACTTTACAAAATTTAATAAATGGATTTTTGTTCAAACTACGGGATTGAGCATAAGATGTTTATCTTCATAAACAAAAATATTGTTCAAACATGATCTGTACAGCTAAAATAGGAACCTGCATGACACACAATACAAAAAAAAACAACTAATTATGTGTTTCAAATATAATTGACATAAACTGAAGTGATACTCCTGAAAAAGTATTACACATGACAGGTTACAAAATGCCTATCATTTGTTTAAAAAAAATAATTTAGAATATTACAAAAGGCTTTTGCCTCCCCAGCAAACTGCCCAGATGCTACTCAGGTGACTGTTGCTGGTCCATTAAGGGACTGCACTTGGTGAAAGAGGGCTGTGCAGGAGTCTACCTACCTACACAAGCCCAAATAAATATATCAAAAACAAAGATGAGCTAAAACAAATCCAATATCTGCTCTTGACCTGCGAGTTCCAAATCAAAACTGCAAATTCTCCCATTTGCTGCCTATATTATGCTAAGTTAATCCAATACCAATTTCTTATATTTTAAAAAGAACCAGCAGGTCTGTCTGCTGTCAATAAAACTGCATTTACCAAACTTAACCCCACCCCCCCCCCCCCACTCCATGCATTTTTTTTGCATTCATTGCAGTCACACTCTGGAAAAATCAAGCTCAAAAAGAATTTTCCTTAAAAGTAACAAATGCAAATAAATCCTATATAAGGGGAATGCATGTTCAACTAACATTCTGTCAAAGGGCCCGATAGATCAGAACGTCCCAGTTCACAGGTTTATCGCGATGGTGGGTACAGAGGAGGAAATATCACAAGCACTCTGTGGAACATCAGTTTTCATTGGTGTACTACCACCCCAAGCCTCGAGAACTGACTCAACATCCCAAGCTGGGGATCAACACCAAGAGATGGGCTCCCAGGAACTGCGGGGCCTGAAGCAGGCTCGGTGCTGGAGGAGCACTTACGGGAAGTTGTTCAGGCTCCCTGATGACTCATCGTTTCCTCACTCAGCTGGAATGTGTTTGCCTTGGCCTGGGAGCGGTCGACACGGCCCCGCCCCCTCCTCAATGCCTTCAGGCTCCACCCCCCACCCACAACCGTATTTCTTTTTTTTGAGGTAGGCTTCTCTGTCACCGTCTCAGTGGCTTGTCTGCAGCCCACCATAGCCTGTTCTTCTCTGGATTACAGAAACCCCATGTGGCACAAGGCCCTCATCACATGCCAGGACTTCGGCGGCGGGGGGGGCGGCGCGCGGCCCGGCGGCGCCCGCCGCCGGGGCCGCGCGCGGGGCCGCGAGGGGGGGGC
>JAODLD010000040.1:14846983-14868361 GCA_026781065.1 Mormyrops boulengeri | reverse complement strand
AATTCCCCCACTGCCCCCAATTTGTGACAGCTGTGGCTTCCATTGTTCCCATATGTGGAGATGGTGTAGCTTGGATGAAGCCCTAACTCAGCCCATTCCGTCTCGGGGGTCCGACCTGGTCACTGGTGCCGGGCCACAGCACCACTCATTTAGATCCCTGAACTGCGGGGGATCAAAACCCCACCTGTGAGACAGACCTCAGCTGTGCCCCCCCCCCACTTGCAGAGAGGGTGCCCCTCCATTTGCTGGGCCCGGTGAAGGTGCTGGCTTTGAGGTCTGCATGATTCATTTTAAAAATGTTGCCCAGAATATAAATGGGGATATAAATCCCACTCCGGCCACCTGACATGCGCCTCAGTCTCCACTCCGCATGTAGCAATTCCAATGTCCGTTACATAATTTTCCCTTTCCGACCATGACCTGGATAAACCTTCGCAAGATGGATGGATATTATATAATCCTATATAATTCTCTGATTCTCCTTGTCGGCGCCATGCCGCTCCGTGCGTGTGTGCCGGTGTATGTCTCGTTGCCGTGACGGGGGGGGGTCGTGCCCTCGGTGCCTCTCCTGTCGCCCCCACGTGTCGGCTGCTGCTGGCCCTGCCCGTGCGGGCCGTCTGCTCTGCTTCCTCTCCGCACAGATTCCATTCTCCCCTGTTTTTCCGCGCCTGGAAACCCAAGGCGCCATCCGCGCCGGAGATCTTACACCCCCGCCCCCCCTCGACAGGGCTTTGAAAAACGACGAAGGGAAGCTCTGATTGCTGGTAATTATTCATCCTGGCTTGGCAAACAAGCCAGGGTTTGGGGGAGGAGTTCCCATTAACTCTTATCTCCCCCCCACCACCACCCCACCCATACCATAGTCCCACTCACCACTACCCCCCCCCCTTTGCTCTTGCTCCTGCATTCTTCCTTCTCTTGCTCTCATTTTTTCTTGCTCGCTCACGTCTCATATTCCCTCCATCACTTTCTCGCTCTCCTTCTCCTCTCTTTTTTTATTTATCTGCTTCCGTCTCATCCCCCCCCCTCCCGACATTGAGCCATGCTGCATACCTGTGCTGTGCTGGGTTCGGACTTTCCTGTGCCTTGTGTCTCAGACCCTAATCTCTAGTTGGGGAGGGGGAGCACCCCCTAATCCCCTGGTGGTCCGTCTGTCTGACGTTCAGTTAAGCCCCCCCATTGCGCCCTCTTCCCGGCTGCTCTCCCCAATGCGGGTATTAAATGTCTGGCTTGTTGTTTATGGCCTCTTAAAAGCTGTCGTATTCCTCTTTGTTTGCTTTTACCACTTATAATCCGTCTCGCTCCCATTTATAGATGCACCATCCGACCGCCGCATACAAAAACTAATTTTTAGCATTTTTAGCAGAAAAGCGGAAGTGGGGGTGGAATGAGATTGATGTGATGTGCAGCAGGACTCTGAAGCTGACGTCTGAGGGGGCGAGGATCTGATCTGAGGGGCCGAGACGTCAGGACGGCCCACCTGGCCGTGTGTAGAATTACACTGGTGTGAGGATTGTGGTCAGGCAGCCTTTTCGTCTGCCAGCGGGCCACGGGCAGTGTGTGTGTGTGTGTGTGCGTGTGTGTGTGTGTGTGTGAGTGAGAGAGAGAGAGAGAGAACAGGATAAAGACACCCTCCCAGAAAATGATGAATGTGTCGGTTTTGTATCAGGATGAGGTGATCTGCTACTATGCTACTGACTGGTGGAGTCTGAACTAACATAAAATCAGGATGGGACAAGATGCACTCTTACTGATGAAGGCTGCATCCAGCACGAGAGGAAGGCTATGTTATTCTGAAACTCATATGAGTGTGTGAATGCGATAAAGTGGCAGTCAGTGTCTGAAGCTGAGTCTGCTTATCTACAGTGGTGTCCGCAGGTTTCGTCATGTGGGTGTGTGGCATTAGTGTGTGCATGTTCTTTCTATGTGTATGTGTGTGGTAGCCTATAATCATTGTGATCAACTGTGAGCGTGTGTGTCTGAGTGAGTGTGTTAGGCCTCTGTGGTATATTAGTGTATGATCATTTTGATCTTGTATGTGTGTGCGTGGTGCGTCTGAGTCCGTGTGTCTTAGGCCCGTGTGATATATATCGCTGTGAGTCTGCTGTGTTGCTGCTGCCGCTCTGATCCTGCAGTCCCTGCAGTTAACCGATGCGCGGGAATTGAAGAGCGACCGGCCCGGCGCACGCATGCACCTCTCATCACCAGCGGTCGCTCGCTAATGGATGCATCGACTGCTAAATTTAGCGCCCCTGTGCTGGCGCCGGGGTCGGCCCATTTGGCAGAGCACTGCCCGTGCGTAATCCGGCGCCGTGCCCGTGAGCCCCTCTCCGGTGCTGCTCTCCACTGGCCTTTTCATCTCCCTGGCCGCTGGCATTTAAAAATGGCAGTGGCCGCGCTGCTACCCACCGTTAAATATTCATCACGCCGGCTGTAGCCGCTCGCTTATCCGTGTGAGACACGTGGCGAACGCTTCCTCCAGGAAAGCTTTGCCGCTGAGAAACGAGAAAAGCTTCTATTTCATCACCTGCTACCTGGGACATTTATCGAGCATTTAAATATTTTTTCTTAACGTATTTAGTGTGTTTCTTCCACTTTAGGGCCATCTTTTGCACGCCCATCATGTGATTTTTTTTCTCTATGTAAGTATTCTTGCCTGTTATTGGCCAGTAAGTAAATACTGTTATCTAATTCATTTAAAACCTTATTTCCCTTTAAAATGCACCAATCGCTCTTTTAATGACAATAATACCAGTATTTCCTAGATTATTTGCAGTCCACTTGCTACATTCAACAATAATACACTTACATGACAATGAAAAGTGTTGTTGTGCTGTGAATGGACTGACCAGAAGATTTTCTCCCAAGCATATGTAACAGTGTAATGTTTATGTCTTTTCTCTTACTCATTCCATTTACACAAATTGATTCATGTCTTTTTACTGGAGGAAGATGACCATGAATAATTAAAGTCAGATGCATGCCTTTTGTACTTATCTGACATAGATTTGACTTTTGATATTGTTGGTGTGTGTAGAGTTTTGTGATGATCATCAGCTGGGGTTGAGTGACTTTACGCTTTAGCTTTGATAAACACGTATCCTGTATAATTAGGATAAACACGGGGTTGAGTTATTTGTCCCTGTATAATCAGGATAAACACTGGGATTGAGTCATTTGTCCCTGTATAATTAGGATAAACACTGGGATTGAGTCATTTGTCCCTGTATAATTAGGATAAACACGGGGTTGAGTTATTTGTCCCTGTATAATCAGGATAAGCATTGGGGTTGAGTTATATGTCCCTGTAAAATCAGGATAAGCACTGGGGTTGAATTATTTGTTCCTGTTTAATCAGGATAAACACTGGAGTTGGGTTATTTGTCTCTGTATATTCATGATAAGCACTGTGGTTGAATTATTTGTCCCTGTATAATCGGGATAAGCACTGGGGTTGAGTTATTTGTTCCTGTATAATTAGGATAAACACGGGGTTGAGTTATTTGTCCCTGTATATTCATGATAAGCACTGGGGTTGAGTTATTTGTTCCTGTATAATCGGGATAAGCACTGGGGTTGAGTTATTTGTTCCTGTATAATCAAGATAAGCACTGGGGTTGAGTATTTGTCCCTGTTGCCCCAGGGTTGAGTTGAGCAGTCGGGATAAACATGAATGTAATGAGCGGTTGCCATGGATGCAAGATAAACACTGGGGTTGAGTGAGCGTATATTAAGAAGGTAGGATTCACATGCAGACTGTACACCTCTGTTTGTCTCTGTACACAACTGGAATCTCCAAAATTCTTATTCCCAACATCAGTGCAGCCCATCGCACTGTAATATGCTGCCTGTCTGGGCTTAGCATGGAACCCGTACATGAAAATTCATGTGTGCACATGCTGGGCTGTGTGTTTATATGTGCACGAGGGTGATTCACATACAGTTGCTTTGTATGCATGCATGAATTCATACAAGACCTGGACCTGCACATTTCTGAAGCCGTGTGCATGCATGTATGTGTGACGCACATATTCCCATGGCTGTGCATGTGTTGTGCATGTGCCATACTGGCTTGTGTGTGTGCCATGCATTTGTGTACATGTGCTGTGCATGCGTACATTCGTGTGCCGTGCATGTGTGTGTGCGTGTGAGCCATCGACCGCCGCGGGTGCAGCAGTGTCGGAGACCAAAGGGAGACAGAGCACTTCCAGCCATCTCTAATATAATTCCTGCTATGCTACAATCGCTTGCAGATGTCGCCGGGGAAGTGTGAGGCAGCGAGAACGGAAATGGGGGGAGGGGAGCGCAGCGAAAAGAAAAACAGCGCAGGACAGATGAAATGCAGCTTTAATAATAAATTTCCCCCCATCCGCCGGTGCTCAGACGTCTGCCTGTCAGCACTGGCCTCGCCACGACCCTGGCTTTGCTGATCAAAGAAGGTCGCGGCCCAGAGCACGGTGTGCCAAGATGGCGTTGCATCACTCGGCCTTGGCCGCCCCCGTGCCGTTAGCTCAGGCCAGCTGTGCCGAGGGCGAGCCGGGGATTCCGCAGCCAGGGTGCTGGACACGCAGCTGAGCTCTGCGTCCATAAAAACGTGACTGGAAGTGGAAAAAAATAAGCATCCTGCCCATCATCTTGCCCAACATCAGTGGTGAACGAGCATCTCCGGGGATTCGCTGGCCCCTCGACAGACCTGCAGACCCACGGGACGTCCATCCGCTGCTCCACACCGCTGAGCCCCAGAACCTCTCTCCAGCGCCTTTATTCCTGGGAAGAAACAGAAAGTTGTTTCACCAACACGATGTGCAGGCAGCACTGTGCAAAGTGACTGTAGTTTGGGCTCAGAGGGTTAGGATTCTGTGCCTGTTAACAGAAGGTCATTAGTTCAAATCCCAGGGTCAGCTGAATGATTTCGCCATTGGACCCTTTAGCCCTTAATTTCTCCAGGGACTGTCTGCCCCTGCTTTCTCAAAAATGTATGTCACTTTGAATAAAAGCATCTGCTAAATAAAAATAAATGACCCAATGGATTTTCATGCATGCATACAAACTATAGAGGAAGGTGGGAGTTGGGGGCGTCAGGATACAGATCGCTGCCTGGCAACATACCAACAAGGGCATCCTATCAGGAAGGACCGAGGGCGGAGCTTTCTTTCGGGGTCAGTGGAGGGTCAGCAAGGGTAGCGCAGCACGCAGTTACATATAGCTGCTTAGCAAACCACCACCTCAGCTGGGTGTTTTACCACCGCAACTTGGATTAAGTACTTTGCTCGAGGGCACTTGAACCATTGGGTACAGCGGTACGACCTTCAGATGAGGGGGGCGGCATCCTTAATGCTAGTCTGCTGCCCTGTGTATACAGAGCACAGGCAGAGAGGCGGCCATCGAAGACTCAGGAGCAGGATGTTATGGGTGAAGGGGTGGAGCCTCAAAACCGCCTGTGTTGGTGAGTGGGTCGCTGTAGCCGGAGCCCATGGGTGGGAAAAGACAGTAGCACTTGTATCTTATAGAGTGCTGAGAACACCAGCTCCACAGGCCAGGCATCACCGGCGAACGAGTACGTCTGGCCTGGATGGAGGGAGTAGGCGGCAGGAGAAAAACAGGGAGAGCGTGGCAGGGAGAGAGGGAGGTGTGAATTACTGCAAAGTGCCAGGAGACTTCTCCTTCCCTTTGGACTGGCGCTAAGCCTCTGTGTTTATGGAGTGGGGAAAGCTCTTCTGAGACGGCACCTGAAATAAAGGTGTGAAAAAGCTCCCCCCCCCCCCCACGCCCCAAATTACTTGCTAAAAACATCACTGCCGGTAATTTAAGGTGCATCTGCATCTATTTGCATGAGGCGATTAACATCACGCAGAGAGCCCCCCGCCCCGCCCTCCGGTCCCCCCTCTGAAGGGGCCCCCGGTTACCAGCCAGGCGGAATAACAGAGGAGCCGTAACGAGCGTCAGGGATCACAGCCCCCAGCTGTTAGGAGCGTCCGGTGCCTGGGGTGCATCTCAGAAGGACATATGCTTGGCGGGGGGGGGGGCAATGTGATGACTGAAGGTTTCGCAGCCTTCATCCTGAAACGGGGGATTGGGGCTGGCTGCCCCCCCCCCCCACCATGACGGGTGCCTAGGGACGCCAGGAGGGGGTACAGACCAGGCTGCGTACCAGGGAAACTGTAGTGTGTACTAACCACAGTGATAATCAGTAAAGGACAGCAGACAGAGGAAATGGGGGGACAGGAGGGAAGCGGCTAAACATCAGCCTGGGGGGGGGGGACCAGAGGCAGGACCCCCCTGTCCGTAGCCTGGCGGATCTTCGGTGCGTGTGAGAAGCTCTGACGTGAAAACAGGGATCAGGTAACGCCGCCGCCGCCACCTACAGCCGCTACCTGACACCGACACCCCCCCCTTGCGCTCGCCGCAGCTTAACCTCCACGGCCCGGCCGGCTCTGAGTCCCCGCCAGTGCGGCCAGAAACACGAAGCGGCGCGTGCGGATCCCCAATGGCTCATTCATTTTTCATCACGGGCGCCGACACCGCCAAGCCTCTACCCGCCCACACGCTCACTCTCCCAGCCGCACCGATCTCACCCTGCGACTACAAAAAGGGAAATGCCCCCCTCCCCCTAATTGAAGCTGCCCCGTTGCCATGGTGCGGCCGGCTTCTCACATCTCCACCCCGCAAGCCTGCCGGGACGCGGCAAGCTGTTGATTGTTGGCCGGCCGGCTCAGGTTTCCTGGCCGGCAGTAGCATCCCCCCCCCCCCCCCCCCACCCCCCACATGCCGCGAGAGCGAGCAGCGGCACTGGGAATAGCCTCGGTGGCTGACATCTCCCCCCCGGCTGCGCCTGGTGATGCCACGCTGGTGCGACCCCATCCCGTGGGAGCTCGGTTAAGCCGGGAGATTAGTGCAACATCTTCTCGGGGATGCCTCGGCCCAGCGCACGTCAGCCGCGACGACCTCTGCTGCCCCCTCCCAGCGGAACATACCGCTACAGCAGCCAGAAGCCCCCAGCGTGCGGGCGCAAGCTCTCCGAGGCTGCCTAGCCCCCCCACCCCCGAAGTGTTAATCTCCCCCCGCTCCCCAACCTCCTGCCCTGCCAAAGGCCACGAGCGTTCCTGATCCGCTCGGCTGCTTCTAAGCGCGCTTGCTCCCGGCCTGCCTGCCTGCCTGCCGCTGTAAATGCTTCCCTACCCATCAATAATGGATGCTGCTTCCTCTCCGCAAATCTGCCATACCTCAGGGGGCAGTGGTTTTACAGCAAACAGCCCTTCCTCGAATCACGCCTCTGCAGGGGGAGGCTCCCTCATCAAAGGGCCCCGTTATTAGCTGAGAGAGGTTCAGCACGTGGACGCCTCCGGTACGGCTAGTTCAGGCCGACCGCACCGCTAGCGCTTCCCTTTCATTTGTTCGTGCGCAGGCTGACGGGCCGGGCCCGGCCGAACAATTGGGCCCTTTCAGGAGAGTCTCCTTGAGGCCGTGTCACAATGGGCCGCATTGTGCCGCGTGCCACGCCGCGGCCGGTCACACGGGGCCTCTCTGATGCCCTTTGTTTTTGTTCCCGAGGAGGCGGGTGGCCCCCGGCTCCACCGCAGCTGGACGCAGGCAAAGACAGGCCGTTTGTCTTTTCTTCCTGCAGCCTGGAGTCGAGCTGGGATGACGGATAGGACGTGCCTGTTTTGTTTACCGCCGCATCGAACTGTCAGAAGCCCCCACCCCCCTCTCCCGCCACGGGGCCACTCTGCTCTAATCTTGGGCTTTTCATGCGGTGGGCAGGGGGGTGGGTGGCGGAGCAGCATGACTTGTTTTGCCGGGGGGAGAATTTTTGCAGATTACAACGAGCAGATTGGACAGGGGGTTGAGGAAGTTTACTCCTTCATAAAAAAAATTATATGTGTGAGACTGGAACCTGAGTTCCAAACCGACTGAGACGCACTGAACCAGCCTCATCCTTCAGCGCCTGGCCAAATCTCGCCAAATCAGGCTGCCCGGGGTCCATAACGACGGAGCCGCAAAGACCCGGGCTGATCCTCCAGCTCAGAGCCAGATCTCAGTCAGCCGGACCTCGCCGGCGCCACACTGAACCGGATCAATTGCATGAATAAAACATAAAGCAGGGCTGAATATACGACGCTGCCGCCAGCCGCAGATGCTTCGAATTGAGCAGATAAACCATCCAAGGCCGACGGCAGTTTCCGATGACGGATTTCCCGTGAAGCGCAGGGAGCGCACTGCCGCGCTCGCAAAGATTATCCATTCATCCATCTTCTAACCGCTTATCCTGGTCAAGGGTGCGGGGGTCCTGTATCCTATCCCAGGCAGCACAGGGCTGTGGTACAGTTGGGACTAGATGCCAGTCCATCACACGTGTAGACACACTGTGGGCGATTTACAGATACCAGTTAGCTGAACTGCAGGTGTTTGGACTGTGGGAGGAAACCCACCCAACACGGGGAGAACATGCGAACTCCGCACACAGTGGATTTGATCCCCCAACGATGCAGCTGCTAATCCGAGTTGTGCTAGGGGAGCAGGTCAGCAGAAATGCAGGAAACACAGACATCCTCACGGGTACCCACGGGGTGGGGCGGGGGGGTGTTAATGCAGGCTCAGAAAAGGAATGCCGCCCTCCCCCACACACACACACACACACACACTCGGGAGGATGAGGCACAAAGCCAAAACAGCCACATCGGCACGGCACTAAAAATAGGCAGATTGCATGTCAGCACACGGGACAGGGGTCACATTTATTACCGGGGCAGGGGGCGCAGTCATGCGTACCGCACAGGCTGCTGGGAGGGGGGGTTTCAGAGCCACACTGGCCGTCCTTGAAGAGCACCGCTAATCGCTGATATCCGGCACCATCCTGGCTGGGCAGTGAGAGGCCCCCACTATGCTGCACTGGGAACACAGCAGCCACACCAGTCCGACAGCGGCTTTTGAAGAGGGGCGGACTATGGTGTTCGCTTTCACGCCTCCCCCATGAGAGACAAGCCGACCCGCATGACCTCTGTCCATCGCCCCCGGATAAACCAGCAGCGCCAGCTTTCCTTTGCACACACCACACCCCCGCCTCTCTCTCTCTCTCTCTCTCCCTCTGAAACCCCCCCACATGCCTCCCAGGCCTGTTTTGTTTTCCTCTAGCCCCCGCTGTCTTCCGGATCCTCGCTGCAAGGTCACGGGACGAGCAGCAGCCTTTGTGCCGCGTGCGTGCGAGCGAGCGTGTGCCGTCCGGCTGTTCCCCCCGCAAGGCTTGTTTTGACGTGTCAGGCTAATTGCTAGTTTTCCGTTCCTTTCCGCGAGGCTCGATGCAGGGTTGGCTGTTTCAGTGATGAACGCGAAAAAAGCCCCGACCCGCAGAACACCGCCAGCGAGACGCGGATCCACACAGCAAGACGCCCTTCCTCAAACGGAAAGCACCCTTTTCAGCCTGCGGCCTCTACGTGTCACGTTTAGGAAGCGCGGTCTTTCAGTTGCCGTCTCAGGGAACTGCCAGCACCCGCTCTCTCACCGCTCCCTCGGCCCATGTCCCCAACCACAGCATTTTACTGCCGTGCACCGAAATGTGTTGTGGCCACCGTCGGCTAGCGGGGAGACAGCCGTTGCAAGTGCCGCGCACATTGTTTACGCGTGGGCGTGTTTTGACGGGTTTCGCTCTTCCGTGGGGGTTGGGTCTGCAGGACAAATGCAGCTTCATCCGCCTTATGAAATAAATAATGGCCTCACTGTGTGATTTGTTATCGCTTTCTCCCTCGGGTTAGAAACTGTAAATCACATTAAAACCGGGGTCAATGGAAGGTCCCTAAAAATAAGTGCGAGCCTTATTTCTGTGCATGTGTGGACTTTAATGTGCCTCTTACTGTTCCTGCGCAGAGCTCGCATTCATCTAGGACAGGGACATGCCCGTGCTGTGACACCACTGGACGAAACAAGGCTTGCGGCAGCGATGTTCGACAGTGTTCAGACCTCAAAGCTCAGCTGGGCTTACCTCTGCCTCACTTTCATTTCAGCTTTTGTTTTACCTTCAGTGTCAAAGCGAACCACAAAGTGTGTGTGGATTAGACTTCGCCATCAGCCCCCTGCCTCTTTAGGTGGGGGTTCTCCTCCAACGCCATGGGAGGCGGTGATTAGTGTTGGATTTCCCAAATCGCCTGTGCCCCAGTGATGCCCAAGCCATGCCTGGGAAGTCTCCAGCCCCCATCAGCAAACTCTGCCCCGCTACCCCGTGAAATATGACCGGTCACAAGGAGGAATGATCTCGGTACGAACCCAATCTAACGTCATCGGGGCTCCTCCACGCAGATCTGCAGCTCGATAAATGCTGGAACAAGTCGATCCGGCTGTGGAATTGCTCCTCAGAGATCAGGCTGCAGCCGGGCGGGGGGTGTGGGGGTGCACATTAGCCAGAGTGAAGAATAGTACTAAAGTGCCTCACAGCTTTAATCCCAGTCATTTGCTTGTCAGTATTTACATTAATCTACCGCCTTTAATGCCTCGTCGTGTCTGTCAGTCCCTCCCGCGCTTGAGGTCCTGTCCGCACAGCCGCAGTGACTTCCATCAGGCTCTGGGGATGTGGGGGAGGGGTCAGAGAAGCACCCGGCTCGGTGATCAGTGCTGACGGCAAAACTTACTCAGGAAAGATCCCTCTGGTGGCGGCGGAAAGGTCACGACGCAGCCTGACATTTCCCCACATTAGGGGAGTCTTTGAAATGACTTTTTAAAGCGTACGAGCCCTTCATTTCCTGCTTCTGATTAGGCCTGATTTGATAGATACGAGTCTGTTTCGCATGAATCACAGGTCCTGCTTAATTGCCCAGTATCCGCCGTACGTTAATCACTCTTGGGTGGGGGGGGGGTGGGGGGGGCGTGACCGGCTCCCAGTGTGTTCCAGCAATGCTGAGTGCCAGCAGCCCGTTCGCTTCCGGGGAATCGGCCGAGGTATGAAAAGCCAGGCCGGACGCCATCTCAGCGGCCACCCTGACATTTATGCAGTTAAACACCAATATTTACCACGCCACGTCCGCTGGCCCAGCAGGCCTGGGAAGCTGGCGATTACCAGGTCGAGTGTCATGCAGCAGCTGCGTCTGCGGTGCCGACGACGGATCGTGTTTATAGAGAGGGTGGCGGGCCCCGCTGGCGTGTTGGGACTCCGGGCTTTGGCGTGACCTTTATCGCAAATGTCAGCAACGGGCGTTTATTTATGTAAAGCAGGTTCTAAACGGGGAGCGAGGGGGTGATCTGTGTCTGGGACAGTCCCGATCCCCCGGCATGCTAGCACTACGACTAACTCAGCAGCAAGCTGCTGCACTGCGGTGCTCAGGATGATCCGAGCACGAGTTCGGGTCTCCCTTCATGTTTGGGTGGTTGTCACACCAGGGAGGAGGCGGCCTGACATCCGCAGTGCCGATCAGGGGTCCGTCACGCTCTCAGTGGGCGCCGCTCAGCCAAGTTGCACCGAACTTCCTTGTCTAGCTGTACAAATTAGGTGACATGCATGTGACACCCTTCAGATGCAAGTGCCCCACCGTCCGGCCCCCAGCGCTCTTGTTGATGTCACCGTATGCGGCTGCATGACAACATGGCGTCCCTTTCCCTCCCTGACGGAGCCCTTCCATGCTGATGTAACCACTTAGCACAACCGCACCGGCTGGGCCGGAACGGCACATTTCTGTGTCACGCCAAGCGGGAGGGAAAGCACTCAGAGGGAAAAATAATTTTACCTTTTACAGGCGTAAACAGGCTGGGATATTTTCGCATAAATGCCGGAGCCAGCTGGGCCGGCGAGCGCCGGTGCTGTGTTTACGACAGGCGAGTGATGGCACGTCTGCGTCACCCGCTTCCTCGCAGCTGGCCCCGGCATCGTGCTTATGACTCTGGGCACAAAGCCACGAGGACCACACAGGGCTGCCCCGCCGCGTGCCTGATAACCTGGCATGCCTCCTGGGCCTGCAAGCCCCCTACACTCTTGTCTTTTTTCTCCAGGCACCACCCTGGAGGATCTTTTTCCTGGATTTGAGCACCGGCAGTGAGATTGAGGGGTAAAAATGCTGGAGAGCAAGATAGGGAGTGAGCAAGAGAGAGAGAGACAGAGCGAGGCCTGCGTGGAGTGGCAGACAGGAGGACAGCCAGCCCGGCACTGGGGATGAGCTGTCAGCCTCTATTATTAATTCCCAGGTCTTAATATTTAATGTCATAAAACTGCAGCTCCTCCCGCTGCCGTCGAGCCCCGAGACACACAGAGGACGGAGAGAGAGAAAGATCAAGGAGCCCGGCGGAGATAAGCATCAAGCGAGGAAAGGTGTCCAGTATTCCCCAGGGCTTGAAAGACCGCGCGTCCTTCCTGCTTTATAAACCCTCCCCCCCTGCAGAAATGATATTCTGTTTTATTCCATTCCTATTTTCATGCTGTTTCACACATTGATGGAATAACCCCCCCCCGAACAAACAGTCCACTTCTGCCCTTTACGTATATGACACGCGAGTGGAGTGTGTCTACTGACGCCGGTGACCTAACCCGACCTCACTGACCGGGAGCTGCGGTAGGGGGTGGGGGAGGGATGCAAACTGGCAGGATTATGGAATTGATGCCAGTTCACCTTGGCCCCCCCCAGCAATCGGCATGCTCACCTGTCACTTTGATGTAGCGCCTGCCACAGAGCCAGACGCGCCCACGTCAGGAGACAGCCTGACAGCCTCCCCGGTGATCGGCAGGCAGTTAGAGTGGCGCTGTATGCTGGGGGGGGGGCTGCAGAATCGTGGCTGGGGCTCAGTCCCCAACCCCCCAAAGCTGGAGGGACTTCTTACCCCTTGGGGACATTACACAGCCTTTACCTTACATTACCTGACCATCCAAACCTGGGGGGGATTACTGTCACTGTCACTGTCACTCACAGGCAGGTTCAATCCCCGTCCCACCAGATACCTGTTGTTATGTGCTTGGTACAAGCGTACATACACCCATAGGAGGGCCTGTGTGCCTTTGCCTAAGACACCTCATGTATTCCCTTAACACCTCCCTTACTCTTCAAATTTACAAATAACACTTCCTCGGCCAGCTGCTGTCCGTCAAGAGTTTTTTAAAAAGCCTGGTTTTAAACGACAGCGAGCTTACTTGTGGATCGCACAGACCGCCGCCTCCGAACGCAACACGTGGGACAAATATGCGCAGGCGAGTAAACAGACTGCCGCCGCATTTTAAGCGTTCTTCGGCTGTTAGAGATAAGGTCTCGCCGTCTGCACTTAATTTCTGAAAGGCATGACTCATCTGCTTACATCGTCGGCACTTTCTGTTTTTGTTTTATACAGAGAAAGCGCTCCTTGATTTGTGAGTCAAGCAATAAAAAATATATATCCCGTAACTGTGGCCCTGGAGCGAGGTCAGCGTGCCTCTTTAATAAGGAGAATCACATAAAGCCTCTCACAGATGACACCCGTTCACGCTCCGCATAATCTAGGCCCGCCTCTGCTTTTTCCGATCTTGTGTTCAGGCCTGCGCATGGAGAAACCCCTCTAATTTCTACATGCACAAGGATTATATTAGGCAGGTTTGAGATCTTAAGTAGACGTAGAGTAATCGCTTCTCTCGCCGCGACGCGGAAAGAAATCGTCCGTCCTAATCGCTGCGTGTTGTGTAATTGGATGCTGTTTAACATCGGCTGCCCCGGGCGTTTTGGCAGGAGCGGCGGGTAGGACGAGCCGGCTTCGTCCTGAATCGGTGTGCCTTTTTTCAAAAGGGTCGGACTCCTTATAAGAGAGACGGGGTTCAGCCGCTGGAGTACCGGCAGCGCTCGATGGGGTGCGTGTTAAGTGGCAACTGCGCCACGGCAGAGGGGGATAACCTAACCTGCAACAAAAAGGTTGCCCAGATATAAAATATACTCAAGCGAGGCTGGACGTGTTAAAGGAAACGCTCCGAGGGGTAGGCTGTGCGTTTGCGCAAAGCCTCCGCGCTGCGGGGTGGGGGGCGGGATCGGGGGCTTGCACAACCGGCTATGCCTCGTTAAACTTTCCTTTTATTTTAACAACAGGAACTGCTCATTAGCGAGCAGAAGGCGCCGATGTGGGATCGAGCTTCGCGGAGACTGAGGGGCGGACGCAGCGGTACCGCAGACAACCAGCGGCTTTTACATCGGGACAGGGGTGCTCTTATATATCCGCGCCGGAGAAATAATGTTAGCGATCGACCTCATTTACCGCAGCGCCCCAGGCTTTTCTTCGGCTGCTTCCCCAGATTGTGTTATTAAAAGAAAACAGGCAGACCGCTGTGTGAGTGTGCGCGGCTGGTTAGGACCCGTGCATGCGGTTTCACTGAGCCCCTCCGACCATCACCACCACCACCACCACTTATGTCAGATCAGGAAACAAAACTTAACTGTAGAGCAAGCCAATGCATAAAAAGGGCATGCTTTCTTATAAAAACGACATTCCCAGAACTCGGACGTAACACTTACCGAGCGATTAACATCTGACACAATAGCCTTTAATGTGGTGCTGTTGAGAAAAACAAGCGATGAATCTAATTCTCCTGCTTGGTCATTTGCTTTTTTGGCATGCAAACCTGGTCTTTCTCTAAGGTAGTAAGTTTTTTCCTAAACATGCATAATTTAATTTCCTTTACACTATCAGATATCGGACAGGAGATTGGGATATTTATAATAACACATTGATTAAACCCATCTGGATATTAATTATGAGCCATTGATTTGACATCAGTCAACATGGAGTTCCCTGCCCCGACCTGCATTTGCGGGTCCGGGGGTCTGATAGCCAGCACCTCGGCTCACCGGCACATCCCCCGATTACTCATGATGTCAAGCGATGGGGAGGCGTATCGCTCCCGGTCTAGGTAGGGAAAGCCTTGGCGAGGGCGCAAGTGATGAATGCGGTGCCTAACGGGGCTGGGGGAAGAAAAATCACCCCCCGGCAACACCGCTTTCAAGCCACTACCTTTATTGCGATGTTTTCAGCAGACTTTTAGCCATTCCCCCCCGCATATGTCAACTAATCGGAGTGATCATGCGTGAACGTAAAACGGGTTGTTATTATTAAGCGCAAGGCAGTATCATAGTGGTGAAATATACCGGGGATTTCCGTGCCATGTATGGGCGGTAAGGCTAGTGTGTGCGTGTTTCCATGCTTCGGTAGTATAGCACCAAGGCCAGCAGCAGTATTTATGAATGATTGACGGTGTTAGCGCTGCTTATTAGACTTGCCTTTGCTTGAAACGGTGCCTGACATGTTCACATTCTCGCGTGAAACCTCTTTATTTGCATAGCTGTTAATTCGTTAAAGGATTTAAACCGAGTTCGCCCTTTAATCAGGCGCTGTTATCTTGGGGTAATTATTCTCAGAAGGTGTAAACAACCGTCGGATCGTTTCCCTACGTCGGTCCTGCATTCAGCGGCGCTTAAAAATGCATTTGAGACGTGGGACAGGGCAGAGGTCAAACGCAGCACTGAATTAAAGCTGGTTTTCTCGGGAGAGTACTGAACCCGTAACCCTTATTCTGCAATTAAGCTATACCGGTATTAATAAAATTGTCAGTGGGGGGGGAAAGCTGTGTGAAAGAACAATAAGACGTAAGTACGGGTCCTATGAAGACGCTGTGGCCGCTCGACACAATTTTGTTTCTGACGTAGGCCTATATTCTATTGGGAGAATTAGTCCTGTGAACACTACAAGATATCAAATGTCTTCCAAAAAATCTATTAATAAATTTGCATCCCACAGGTCAATGACGGTTTAAAGGACTTCATTTCGGCTGGATTCAACGCTTTCATCCCCAAAAAACTGTCCAAGACTGCACTTCCCACATATTCATCGATTCTGTGCATGCTGAGCATACGTTCATTGTAGCATGTGGGGGTGTTGTGGTTTTTGAATAAAAATAGTAAGGACCTGAAATATGTGTGTTCACAGTATGATAATTACTTCGACCTTACTATAACCTGAGCACAGCTGACCGTCGGGATTTACAGAACATCGGAGCAACGCAGCTTTTACGTGAAACATTTGCATGCCCATGTATTTTTGTATTTGAGGCTACATTTCAATTCAGATCAAATCGTTCTATTTTCCTGTGTATGCTGGTATAAAATATTCGATAGAGGCGACCTTGTCGGTATCCTCTCCTGCCCTACAAAAACGGGGAGCTGCTCTGTCTTCTCTCCCGTAGACAGCAGCTGCAGCCTTTTCAAAGCGGTCTAATTTATTCGCGTCAGCCGCCGCGGAGTCGGGGGGGGAGGCGCAGCGCTCCGCGTCCTCTGCGTTTCTCACACCATCGCAGGCGGCTTTCTCTGGCTCCGACAGCCGAGCCCGGCACCGTAAGAGCGCTCATGAGCAGCCCTGGATTCCCGCATGAAGTGGGAGGGGGAGGGCAATGCTGGTGCTGTTAGTGGGGGGATGGTTGTACTAGACAGCTCAGCAGCCTGGAAAATCCACGCCATTGATTTAGCATATAGTGCAAGGGGATTTTTAAATGGATTCATTAATGCCACAACACAAAGAGAAATTACGGTTAAAGATAAGGGAAGAGTAATGCGCAGAGAAATAGCACCTGCCTGCCGAATTTAATACCCGTAGCCTACATTTTTGATTACTAAACAGAGGGGAACTTCCTGTACTAACTTATCGGGGGATTTTGCGGCACTTTAGTCTTTACGTCGCCAGATAAATCGTCTGCGGAATGAATAAAGTTCAGTGACACCCATGCTGTGAGAACCTGAAATAAAACCTTTTTAAAGGGTATTACTAGGTCAGCAAAGCGTTTCTCTACTGTGATCAAAGGCTATCACGTCGTCGAGAAAGGGCTGGAAACACGCCAGCTAAAACTGCGCAACTATCCAGCGTGGAGGCAGGCGTCACTACTTGGATGGTTGTAAGCGAACCATAACCATCTGCAGGTGGATGGCGCTGATTGATATCGCCTGGTCCACAGGACCTTCCGTGCCCCAGGGTGCCCCTCCCCGACAAGCCTGCCCTTTCCCGAGCTGATGGTGCCCTCTTTACCGCTCACAGTCCAGTAAGTTTTAAAGCTACGTTTACTGCGGATGTGTGATTGCAAAAACAGATGGCGCAAACCCTGCTCCCCCGCTGAAGGGTTTTTACTCCTGCACCGCTGCGTGTGTGCAGTGACGCATGCATGCTAAGCTCTATTATTTCCTATTTAACTGCAGCGTCGTGCAGCTGAATTTTATTGTAAATAAGAATTTCTTAATTAACTCGCCTGTTTAAATAAAGGTTATTAAACAACATTTTTTATTCAATGTATCGCCTTGCTTGCTTTGGGTTTGTACTGCGTCGAACGGGGGCCTTGACTACCAGGTGTCTGGACCCTCTGGTGCTCGGACCCAGACGCGGAGTTATGCAGCCGTCCTTTCGGGGAATTCTTTCTCTATAGCCGTGACTCAACCTGCCGTATGGTTTCATTCTGGCCCGTAGCGAATAATAAACATGAATGCAATCTGAGACTATCTACCCACCCGCCGAATTAAACTCTAAGGTCCCCGTAATGAAATATGTCGGGTTTTTAAATGCGTTTCTAAAGATTTCCGCATAACTTGGAACAACCAAGCGCTCTCGGATTCTCAATTCCTGTTACGAGAAGACTTTATTGGCTTAGTGCAAATTCTAGCTGGCTCCGACAGACCTTATCGGTCGGCTTAAAATGGCTTTTTAGTCAGCTGAACTTATCTGTGCTACTCACCAGTAGATGCTGGTAACGCTACTGGTACACTACAGCTGCCGTGTGGAGCTGAGCCATGGCTCTGCTGGTAGGAAATATAGAGCAATTCAGCCCTCCAGAAAAACCCATTTGAAATCCTTTGAAGAATGTTCTGGAATCCAGCTGAGAACAGTCACATTTAGGATTGATGTTCCTTGCATTTTCCTTGCTTCCATCTTTTGTACCATGGTGTCTAGTATAGTGCAAATCAGTGTTATGATTCACTTTATAAATAGGGTAGAAAAGAGGGACTCGCAGCCCATATTAGGTGAGATTATTTGGTTCTGTCAACAAGCCGGTTTAACCCACTTCTTGCTGGTTACTTGATTAGTTGCAGTTGGTTTAATCTAGGCAGTTTTAGTGCAAGATAATCCCAGCAGCTATGGTTTTTTGACGTGTGTAAATTGTCCCAGTAATATCCCCTAATAGTGCCCCTCTCTCCGTATTTGGTCAGTAATCAGAGTACTATTCAGTATGGAGTCTGTGTGCTGTGTTGCACGGTGCTTTTTTATCTACTATTTCTGTTCCCGGGAATTCTGAAATGGGCCAATCAGAGAGTGGGAATCTGAGCTGGCCTGAGGTCCCTCCCCATCCCCCCATCAGTCAGCTTTGTTGACACACCTGTAGTTCCCTGTTCACCCATAAACTGCAATATCCATCCTAGATACAACATCTACTGCTATGGCACAGCAGACCCCTTCCTTAATTTCACCAGCAATGCGGAATATTGTTGTCCTTTTCGTCTGGCATGGACAGATTCATCTATAGATGCCCCCCTCCCCCCCTTGTTGAGCAGCACATGGAAACTGGCAGGTGTTATTGAAACAACAGTGATTAAATTACAAGTTAATTTATCCACTGGACAAAGTGCACATTTCTTCCCCTAAACCCCAAAAATCTAAAATGGCACCAGAAAGGCTAAATGGCTTAATAAGGAATATTTCTATGTTTGCTGCATGAGCTGAATAAAATTGGCTTCTGGAAACACGTGACTGAATAAATTTCTCATTGGCTGTTGAACATGTCTAACGGGCGCGTTATGATTCTGTGTTGGTGAGGGTGGATCTCCTAGTCTGTGTTTTGGGTATTCGAGGTTCTCTGTTATTATGATGTCCCTGAAAGCTTCACATAGAGAATGCATTTGATGTGGTCTCGCTGTGCTTTCCTCCAAAGCAGGAGACCAGCGGGCTTCTGCTAGCAGTAGGTACTACATGCTAATGCAACTCCCCTGGTTATGTGTAGGGATAATAGGCAAGTGTGTGCGCGTGCGTGTGTGTGCAATTAGCACTTTAACTTCTTCCTGCTACGGCATTAACGAAGGCCGTAAATCACCGAGCGGGATGCGTTAATGGTTTTAGAATGATTTCTGACAATTGGATAATTAAGAGTAATTTTGTATGTATAAAGGTGTGCCCATAAACTGCAGTTATTTCTTATATATTAGCACCTTTCTAACATGGAAGCGTATACAGGACGATGCATATATGACGCAGACGGCACCAACGTGGAGGATATACACAAATTCTGGTGAAAATCATCTGCCACACCTCCCCTCCACCCACATTCCACACACAAGAGTGTGAAATAGTTTCGGGAGGGCAGAGGGGAGCAGCGGAGCCAGCGAAGACCCGAACCTTTGCCAAATCTGTAGGCCTCTGAAGTGGATGACTGAAATTACACCAATTACATCTCGCCATAAACTCTCACAGATGGCTGAAGGCAGCCCCACTGACCTTACGGAACAAAGCACATTTTCGTTGTTTTCATTTGCTTGTTTTATTATTTTGTGTTTAAAAAAATACAGCGTATAAAAGAATTTTGAAGTAAAAAGTACTGGGTTCAGAGACTAAAAATAATCACGACATGCAGGGGAAAGGGCTGCGCAAATAGGGAGACCTTCGTTTGTTTTTGTTGCCCCGGCTTGTAAAAACACATTGATCTGACTGGGCAAACGGAGGATTCTGACAGCACTGTGGCATAATGTGGGGGGGGAGAGTCACAGGCACTGATACCAAAGTCTGTCAGTAAGAGGATGTGGGGGGTGGCCCTGCCAAAGCGAAGGTCCATCATCTTTCCTGTTGCGTTCTCAGTCCAGTGCCATCTTGGAATAAATGCTGCTTCGTTCCTGTCAGCCAGGCCGCCGTATGGGATGCAGGAAGGCATTGGTATTTGGCAGTAATAACTGTACAGTGATGGCGTGCACTGGCACTGGGGATGGGTATAAATCTGTTTGCCCTCTCTGAGGGCGGCGCCGACGCGGTCTCGCAAAGAGCACTGGGGTCAGTGTGGGAGTCCCACAGCAGGCTCGCGGACACGGCCGGTGCGTCACTTTTCCCCATTAGCTCTGAATGTGCAGTGGGTGGGAAATAACCGGGCGGTGGGCTCGACCTTAGGCCACCTCGAACCGAGACGAGGAGGCCTGTCTGAACACCCGCCATACCCGCCGTAACCCGAGTCGCTGGACAAGTTAGTGGATGTTTCTTTGACCATTTTCAAGTCTCATTCTGAGCACCCTGCTACAAAGTTTTTTAAAAAGCATGGTGTGTTGAAGTTGCCAAATACCTATTAAGATCAGAGTTATATCACAGAAGGGGAAAGTTTTATTTTTGGCAACTAGTAATGTTTATTCAAGGAAATGACCCCCCCCCCATTCACTACCACCTTTGTTTTGGTTTCCAAAACAGTTTGAACCTTTTTTCCTTTCTAATTTGCAGGTCTATTTGCAAATCAGTACTGTTTGTTTAAACCTAGGCGGCTTTTGTACGCAGCGCTTCGAGTCTGCATTCGTCCAAAGGAAATGAATAGCCCGCGTGAACCTGACGTAACCTTAAGGCAGATGCAAAGGCTGCGCTAAGTCACATCACGTCTGCCGAACAGAGATTACCTTTTAAACATTCCAGCCAATGCCTCCACTTACTCACTGGAGGATTTGTGGTTTCAGATAATGGCTTTTTAATTTTTCCCCCCTTGTTATTGCATTTACCGTTTCGAATGTGACGGTACTTTACAAGCACCGGTGACAGTGCGTTTGCTTGCGTGTAGCGTAGCCTGTTTAGCAACTTTTGACTGAAAACTCATTAGCCTGCACTATTCGCAAACGATCACAGGTCTGCGACTTAAAAACAATAATAGGCTTAATTTTTTATTAAATTAAAGAGTGAACGCGCTCGGGTTTTTCCCTAATCTGTAGTAAAAGTAAATGAGAATAATGCACGCAAAGTACTTGTAGATAAGCTCTGTATGTTCTATCATTTCCTACATCCCTTCACATTTTACAGTGTATTTTTCAGTTAAAATGGCTACGAAATAGGCCCAATTATACAGCCACGACTTCATATGTTTATGGCAGTAATGTTTTTTATCTAAATTATATCTCTGTCAACTCAAAAGTTTTAAATAATGTTCCAAACGGGGTTCTAGAAATCCGAACCGGTCGGATCATGCCCGTAAAAAGTGTAAATTGTTGAATAAATCTGGCAAAACCTAACACGCATACCCGAGTAATTACACGCGCTAATTTGTTTGCTAATGCTGCGATCATCAGTTTGTTGTATAGGCTTCAGCAGCCGGTGTCAAGATTGACTTGATTTGTCTATTAGTGAGAGCGGGGGGGGCGCGGGGGCGCGCGGGCGGCGGCGCCCCGCGCGCCGGCCGGCCGCGCCCGCCGG
>JAODLD010000040.1:14802091-14812711 GCA_026781065.1 Mormyrops boulengeri | reverse complement strand
ATAGATATAGATATATATAGATAGATAGTAGAGTGTGCCGACTAATCTAGGATGTGCAGGAAGGTCTGTCAGTGTTTTTACTTATATTCAAAACACAAATACAATTCTATCATGTCCAGCTTTCTTGGGCACATTCTGTAGGTTTTCATAGTACCCAGACACTTAAAAGCAAAAAAAGTGGCCATTGTCCATTTAGAGAAGCATTTACCGAAGAGTTCATAATGCTTCAAACAGCACAGGAGTGACAGGTCTCTAAATCGATCATCAAAATGGCCAAATGGCTACAAACGGAATACAACAATAAGTAAATGCTTTTTAAAAGTAGTGTCGCACTGTGTATGAATACGTTTTAATCAAGCTATAAAAATTAGGTCTCATTATCATTAATTGAATACAAGACCTCAGTTTGGCATCAGACTGCTAACTGCAGTAAATCATTTAAAGGCAAACAGCAGGTAAATGTGTGTACGTATGTCTCAGCATAATTATGTTTTGTACGCCCAGTTTCTTTTCTAATGTTGCATTTAAAATGTGCACATTCGGACAAGCATGTATAATACTCGCCGCATCTCGAAACTAGCCGTAGCCCTTGGGTACGCTGATACACTAATTGAGTAAAATGGCAAATCAGCGCTTTAGCACTGCCACCAAGAACAGAGCTGTACTGCAAAGAGCGGACCCTTCTGCAGTGGAAAACCAAAGCAAGCTGGAACCGCACTCTAACTAGGTCTCTTCGCGGCACAGCTCGGGTACGGGTCGGTCCCTGCATGCCGGTGGAAAAGCGCCACTTTTTCTTCTGTGCTTATCAAAATGACTCCCTTATTAAACAGGGACAGTCCGCTCTGTCTTAAACAGACAGGGTCCGATGGCCAAAAATAGCAGGCTAGTTTTCCACAAAAATCCACCTCAGGACAGGAGCAATGAGGCGAGCAGTATAGCGTTTCTGAATGTTTTCTTGCTGAATTCGAGATTTAAATGAATATAAAACACTAAAGCCAGTATTTTTTAAGGGCCAGTAAACTTTCACTGTCATAGTGAAACTGTAGCCGGAGAAGGGTATGAACATTTGATTATACCCAGTAATACGCATACTATAATCAGGATGTTTTAATTTATTTACGTAGGCCTAGATATAGGGCATTACCCTGCACAAACATATTGTACGTTTTGACCAAACTGGTTCGGAAATAAAACGAAACATTGAGAGTCACGGCAGCCCGGTATTTTGTAGCGGAAAGCCCTTTCTCTAAAATCTGAAAATGGAAAATCTTAAATCGTGGATCAATACAACTTCACATATTTGTTTTTAAAATATGAGCCTATAGGAAAGCCTGGAACATCTAATATTCCAAATATTATAAATTGGTCGAGCCCCATGGGAGTCTTTTCCAGACAGCTTCAACTTATCCTAGAAACCTAGTCTTAATTAGGCCTATTTTTTTTTTTTAAATGATAAAGCTGTCCTATTAGATTCTTGCCATGTTTTGTAATCTATTGTATAGCTCATGTTCTGACGCTAACTTGTACGTTACCGGTGATTCGGTGGCAGTTCAGCCTAGTCGCACTATGCCTAGTTAGCTCACTGACAGCCGTATGCTTGAGATTTATTACCTGCCTCGATTTTAAGTCACTTGGGACATAAGTCTCCGCTAAATAAATAAATCAACGGTATCGCCGACCTCCATGTACTTTTGGCCAACCCAAAATGGCCCATCGAACGTTTATGATCGGCAATTTATGTCATAGAATACGATGATGAAATTGTGTTAAATTGGTTACAGGAATTATTGCGTACCGGAGGTCCTGGGGCGGGGTCAGTGTATGACGGGCCCAGAAGCAGGAGAGCATGGAGCCAGCCTTCACTATAGCCGCTGTTTTATTTGTGCCAGTTGTAAACAGATCTTCCTTAACCACAGATCGCAAAGCCAGTTAACGGAAAAAATCATAATTACATTAAACCTAAAAACGGAAACATGTTCATCAGAGCGCAACTGAACGCAACAAATAATCTGAAACACATAACGCTAATTCATCTTATAAAAAAAAAATAAGTCGAAATATTTTCATATGACCGGTCTTCAAAATATCCACCATGTATCCATAGGCTATAACTATTTTATTTATATTCCTGCTCGTCATTTAATGGCCGTCATTTCTTAAACGTATATAAAACCGTTTCTGAATAATCGACCTAGAATAAGTAGGCATATTAGATTGGATAGGTTACACGCTACATGTATTATCTATTATTAACGCTAAAAAAATCGTAATGGTAATGCGCGATCAGGAAGGGTTGTGTATATCAGTGTAACGCGTTGAAACTTAATTGATGTTTTGCGTGCTTTCCAGCGGCCCGTGTGTGGCTGCATTTCAGATGTATTTCATCAGCGTTTAATGTCTTGGGCCGTGACGTTACTAAATTAGAGCACCATTAGCCCGCTGCCAATTCAGACGGAGAAAAAACGTGTTATATATAGACTGGCAGAAACCTTAAATTAAGCGACACCACCCCAAAAGGACGGACTTTATCCTCGCACATAATTCAACCTATACTACTACTAAAACTTATTAAATACTTAATGGCCCACAAAGGAAATTTATAGAATTTAAAAACATAGGCGTATTCCAATGCAGGATCAAGCTAATTTTGGGGGCATTTTCACGAGTACATTGCCAGCAAACAGAGTCCTTTAAGAGCCAGCTCCAGCGCAGAAGGCGCCCCATTGTTGGACCGCCCAGGGTTTAGTTTAGCGCTCCGGGTGAGAATGCAGCTTTCAGAGCACGACGCCGGCGGAGGCTGTTACGTCCTCCTGTGTGCGCAGCGATCCGTGTCCGCGGAGCCCCCGCCGCACAAAGGCTTTCTGAACTGGGTGGGGGTGGGGGAAGAGCTCTCCTGTTTCAGAGCAGCCGTCCCGGGGGGAGACTTGGCCCGAGTGCAACTTCAATAAAACCATGACGTCTCCTCCCGGAGCCGATTGAAATCCGATCCCTCCGTCTCAGTGACCGACGCTGCCTTTTATTTACACGCATTTCTTACATCCTGATGGGAGCTACTGCACGCGCACCGAGTCCCAATATCGGCATATTCCAGGATCGTGATACGCGCTTGCCGTCGACCTCGATGCAAGATGCGGCATTCCATTAAACAATTTAAACGGTCGTTTCAGCGAACAATCAAAAAGATTTCGGTGTCTCTCTTTAGCATACATGGGCTATAAACATCCAAATTCAAGGCAACTCAGCCCTTACTTTACGAAATCGTTCATCGTGGATAATGCACCTAGTTACCCACAGCATTATAATTATGCTCAAGACTAAGAACATATACTCAATGTATCATGCATTTAGTGTTAAATATGGCAATTACACGTCAAAACGTAGAGCGGCACTAAAGTGAGCGTTACGAGTTTACACTTGTCAGAAAACTATTTTACAGAATTTGTCTGCCAAACCATTAAGTACAGGCTAATAAATTAATATTTAAAGAGACAAATCTGGCCGAAATTATCAGATGTGCCGTTTATCATCCACCGTTGATGCTTGCATGGTTGTAAAACCACCTCCAGTTCCCGGTGCCTGATTTTTAGATGATTTATTCTCGGCACGTATACGTCCAAATTTAGCCGAATGCAGTGAGGTCACCACCATGAATACGGTCTGCGGAGCGGAGCCAAGCCGCGCTATTCGGACGCTCCCGGTGTTTGTTGTCCTTCGGGACTCACAGAAAAACCACGTCTGGTTTAATTAGCTCGCGGCAGCCCATTTAGCCAACAATAAACCTTTACTACGTTTCATGACGAGTAGAGGGCGAGGAAATTAAGTTTAAGGCAGAAAATAATAAATACCCCAATCTGACAAGCAACTAAATAACAGATTTATGAATCTACTCAGAAATCAACTGTTCAGTGCAATTAAGGCATTTTACATCATTGCGACTATATACCTGTGCATTCAGCCAATTAGGCTACTACAGGCAGCTAGTAAAAGCACCGCGTTACCTGTTAAAGTGACCATATAGGTTTTCATATATAGACATTATTTAACAAACATCCATGTGCTATTCAAAAGAATTTTACCGACCATGAATCTGTGGTTTTGTCAGTCCATAGTTTATAAACCAAAGGGTGTCCTAATAAACTCTTACGGAACCGATTTTCAACAATCACCCGGTTGCTAATAATTTCCATCTAATGAACAAGTGCGTGAGAAAGTTGCCTCAACGCACACGATCCGGGTCCATTATTCATTTATTAATAAGAAAGAAAAACAAAGTGATCCCGCAAGCAGGATCCAGGATACCAATTAACGTCTAGCCAACGTTCCCCGAAAGAGTGAGCAGAGTCATTTTAATGTCACGCCATACGCCCTTAACTAAACGCCCAAGCGCTATAAAGTACTTCACAATCTATAATCAGGAGGCTCAGTGTGGTGAATTCCTCGGACATTTTGAACCAATCGAGCATGCAAGCATGCAGAAATCGCAGATTAGGTTTATGCGTGTCATGCTGAGCAATTTCTCATTGTAGTTAGATGATGTGTATGTGTCAGAGAGGGGCGGGGAAGTCTTCAGCATAGAAGTCACGTATTTGCCGCAGTCTGCCTATTTAACCCGAATCTTACACTCTACCCCCACGAGGCACGGATCCGCACCCTCCCTCTCTCCTCCCACTCACACGCAGACAACAACAGCACGGGGATGCCCTCCCACAGCGCCCAACTGCAAATTCGTATTTAAACGGTACATTACCATAAACAGGGCGAGGCTCGGATCCGTAACCTCGTGTTATCTTCGGCCAAGGGGACTTATCTTCGTAAGCCAACAACTCGAATATCCCGCGTCTTCCGAGTAATCCAACACAAATCCAAAGATGTCAATTAAACTATAGTTGTTCCACGAAAAATGGATCTAATTAGGATGATCGAAGACTGTTAAACTGAATAAAAATTAATCCTACATTCCAGGAAGCCCCGTCACGACATTGGAAATTACTCGTCATTGTCAACGGGGAATAAAACATTTCAGTTCTATTTCCCTGAATTGATGTCCCATGCAGGCCACGCTTTTTTGCGATGTCTCCCCCCCCCCGTCGCGTATAAACAGACAAAGTGAACGTGATGGTTAACGTGACAATCTAAGGGTTTGTCTCAACTTTTGTGCGGCTGAAACGCGGCACTAACAAAGTGTCTGGGAAACCCACAAATGTCGCAGTTGCTCGTAAATCGTATTCAGTTCCTCTCAGAAGTACCCGACTGACAACGATTCGGACTATTAAATATCACACAATTGCAGCGCTAAGAAAATGAAAAAAAAAAGAAGCCCAAAGATATAACCAACCTCAATGCGTAAAATGAAAAGAAACGTTACCTGAATCGATTTCGAATTCTCGATGTCGAAATCCAACGCAAATCGCACTTCAAGCCAATATGTTCCCGTCCGAAGTTTCCTACACAAATAGTTCAAAGCAGACGCGATCCTGTTTACGTTTCACAAAGCGCAAACATCCCAGTCAGTATTCGGGACGCCTTCCTTGATCAAATCAAGAGTGCCCGTCCTAAAACCAAAACGTAGATTAAGTCGATTTTTAAAGGTTATTCAAGCAAACAAACCGGCGGGACGGTGCGATTTTATGAACTCTTTTGATAAAGGAAATTGAGTATACTTTTGTAGCAATCCAAAGTCTCGGTGTATTTCCAGTCGGGGAAAAAAAACTGCTGAAAATAGAAGTGGTAAATAGACATCCTCAGAAATCCGAAGCAAAATTAGAGATCCAGACGGACAGACTATATTCCTAGATCCAAACGCGGTTAAATCCTTGTGTATTATTCAAGGGTACAGGTGGCGACGGTCCTTGGACTCCAGCAATTAATTCAGCCTGGTAATGCCTCGCAGCGCCATGTTGGGTTATAGCTCGCACCGAACACGCTGCTTAAAATACACCCTACCTTGTAGTTGTACACTCGCTCCTTAAAAATGTCTCAAATACAACCATGTCCGCTTTAACGCTTTTCTCCCTATTGTTTGAGTAGGTTTGCCTGCCTCTTTGTCTTTCAGCCTTTCCCCCCCTTTCAGTTCTCTTACCCTCGGTCTCCGCTGCTCCGTGCTGTTAAGACGCTAAACTGCTGCTGCCGTCTCCGAGCGCGGAGCGGAGAATGAGAGCCGAGAGCGACGCGCTCCCACTGACAGACTCTACCCAGAAGGCCAGTCGGGAAACCGCAATTACCATAAACCTTCTGCACACTCCGCTCGACGGACGTGTAGAACAAAACTGGAGGGGGGTGGCGGCCTTGGACGAGAAAGCGGGCGAAAGATCTGACAAACCAACCGGCATCCCGTGCAGTGACTATCAATGAAATACACATTTTAAAAAGCGCGCAGACCTCAGAGTTTTAAATTTAGAAATCAGTGCCCCGTTTATTGTTTATGGATGTTAAAGCTGTCATCCTTGTCTGAATGAAATGAATTAAAATTTTACAAGCCTACTCCCAGGGTGAAGGAGTGTTATTGTTAACATTTTATTTAAAATGTTTATGGAATGATGCCTTCTCAAGGTAAACCACTTAATATGCGTGTCTTATAAGTCCCTTAACCAGTACTAGTTTTTACTGGCGACAATGATGCACCGTGGTCAAACATGCCTAATGGCGCGATTGTAGTTAGACTCCCGATATGGACGTGTGCGTTTCCTACTTTAGGCTACAGAAGAAAAACTGTCGCATAGCAACATTGTGCGATGTCCCGCTGGAAAATCGTCGCTGAAATGTGTAATGTTCAGTTATTGATGGCTGGTGCTTTAATTGTGATTGATATCAGTTGACAGTAGCCTACAGGAAGCTGACTGGGATTATAGCCTGCAGTGTGGGTTTGCATGGAAGTAAACTAAGCTGTGAAAGACTGATGTCCTTAACTCCGTACGACGAGAGCAGGATAATCACTCAGATTTGGGCCATAGGTTTGTCTGACGGACTTTTTTTTTTTTTTTTTTTTTTTACATTTTCACCTAGTCCGACCAGGGGCGCACGTTTATCTTGGCAGATTCAGCACTTTACAAGGGATCTTGAATATGTAAAATTATTTCAAACGTATAAACAAAACATACGGATATTAGTGAATATGAACTTTAACGTATTGTTTGTTGTTCAATATGTTTAATGAATGAGTCGCTAATGTATGCATATACCCACCTTCCAGCCGGTTATCCTGGATTAAGTTACCTGTAGGGCCTCTCATTTTATACGGAATAAGATAGTACACCCTAGACGGGATGTCAGTCCATCTGAGGCCATATGCATACACAAATTTAGATACTACAATTCACCTAATTGCATGTCTTTGAAATTCAGGAAGGAAACCAGGAGTACCTGGAGGAAACCCGCGCGATACAAGGAGAACATGCAAGCTCACACACACAGAACGGAGGTAGGAATAGGGAATATAAACCCCGCAGTCCAGGGGGTGGGGTTCAAGCAACAGGGCTACCGAATGAATCTTATTGCCTGTATATGTTGGTGTGTGTGTGTGTGTGTGTGTGTGTATATATATATATATATAAAATTTAATCATTGATACCCTATATTGGAAAACCTGTGATGGGTTTGCGCCCCATCCTGGGTTATTCCCTGCCTTGCGGCCATTGATCCTCGATAGGCTCCGGACCTCCGCGACCCCGCTTATGACAAGCTGGTGGATATTGGAATACACATATAGCTGAATTTATTAATTTTTTTAAATGATCTGCAGCGTTTGAGTTGAAACAACCGTTTTTCTACACTTTGCTACTGTATCTAGAACAATAATGTCCATCAAAGGGCTGATCCTGGACCAGCTCGGTATAGAGTGCAATAATACAACATACCCAGTACTATTAGCAGGCCTATTATTTCTAGTTATCTTTATAATTAAAATATAGCCTAATTATCGTGAACATCCGGGATTAATTTTTTTTTGCAAATGATATCTATGCTTGATGCTTTGAAATGATTGTTTTAACGCATAAATATATAAGTGAATAAATGAATGGAGAAGTAAGGAGCTGATTACACGCCGATTACAGCGCATTGCCGCACCCAACACACGACAAATTCTCCTGTAAGTTGGAGGACCTCCTTACAGAGCTGGATGTAGATTAACGTCATACCCAGGACGAAGCAATTGCAGGTTAAGGGCCTTATTCAAGGGCCCAATGGAGTAGAATCACTGTGGGGGCATTTATAGAATTTGAACCAGCAGCCTTCCAATTACTAAAACAGAGCCCTACAGCCTCAGAGCTACCAATCCACCCACTAATGAATTAGAAGAAGCATCAAAAATTTGAATTTGCGGTTTGCCTTGTTGCACAGGGCTGAACGTTTCCATCTCTTCTGGTGTAGGACATTTACACATATTCCACTTTTTAAAATAACCACCACTGCTCTTTGGTCAAGTAGAGGTCAAGGTCCACAGCCATGTATTACACCCGCATCTCAAGACCTTCTGGGGTGACCTGGCCACTAATGTGTTAATTGTCGAATTCCACATTGCCTACACAATGTATAGGTAGGCTACATAATTTTACCATTTAGACATTTAGAAAATTGCTTCAGTAGTAGATTTCATATACTCATTTAATCACAATTTGTACGATCGAACAAACAGTAATTAGTATTTGCGCAACATAAGATTCTGATGTTAAAATAAAAGCATTAGTACACGATATATTCACGGTTAATGTGGTGGCAAAGATGAACGGTCGTAGATCACACAGAGGTCTTCAGTTGCTTGTGATTCATAAAGATCCATCGTCGGTCCAATTGACGTTGACGACCACAGTTTTAAAATGATTAATTCCTTAAAACGAAGAAGCAAGAGCCCTCGAGGACAATGAAGGAAAGACCAACAGCAATGTGAAATAGAGAACCCCGCACGGGTAGGCTATATGGAACTACTGAAGTTCGGAGTATACGATAAAAGTTAGAAACTGTCCCTGGATAAGAAGTCCTCCGAGTGTGACCTCAATAAAAACCGGTGCGTTGTAAGGAATTATGCACTGTCAACTGGGCAGCAAAGCGATATGGGAAATGAGACAGCACTTGGTTGTCATCGTATCGACAAATCTGGCCTCCTAATAAAACAGAAAAACCAGGGACCATTTCCACGACCACATACATCATACCGTTACCCTATGCAAATGCCTGCTAGATTTATAACGGGCCGTTAGGTTATTACGCTACGCATATTCAACGCTTTAATGCATTATTAAACAGTTAGGTGGCAAAGTACGCAGTAATAATTTGATACTGACGCCGTTCGTTTTACACTGACATTTTTTTTCCCTGTGTATGGTTTCTAGCAGCTGAAAGCTTCACAATGAGATCATCGGATATTTACTTATCGCCGTTTATCGACCGATTAAATTAAGCGTGCAACCGCCGCCTTAGTTCGGCCGAAGCGCCGCGGACAGCGCGGGGGCTCGCTGATCCGAAACACCCGGAGTGCGCAAAACATTGATTACTGGAGTGAAATTACACGGCTTTAGCGGATAACGTGGTAGTGTAGCGCGGCGCGGCAGGTGACGGCCGCAGAAACCCCGCAGTTTGTTAATCTGCTCTGGACACTATTCACATTGGCTTCTCATCGCAAAAGCACCTGGGAGGCGAGACTGGAATGGACTCGATTGCCGGGTCGGTTCCAGCTAAGTGGGGTTAACCACACGGAAGGTGACTTGTAGAGCCCATGTGGTTAAGCGAACACATTGTTTCGGACGTTAGGTTCACTTCCCCATGAGTGTTTTTTTTTTCTTTCCAGTATGAGGCCTAAATCAGACAGAAAAGGCTTAAATCTTTATGACCTGTTCTAAGATTTTCGAAATGAGTAGCATAACAGACTAAAATACCCTTACAGCTCACAGTTTTACAGAAAAAGACTAATCTTTCGTGTTCGGGAGAAGCTGAATGATTAAGACGTATTTAATCGGATGCCCGATGTTGAGGTATATAGACAGCATACCCCCGCCCCCGGTTGGAGCCCGACTCTGTGTGGCTGCGTGTTGCCCCGCATGTGCGCTATTTTCCTCCCGGTACTTCGGGTTACTCCCATATTCAAGTAAATGGGTGAGTCAGAAACGCCCTGGCGTGGGTGAAACCTGCGATAACCTCTACGCGGACGTAGTAAAATAAGCGGTTATTAATACATGGATGAATTGCAACCGATCCAAATTTGAGTACAGTTAAAACACCTGTAATTTGACTCGGTTAACTAGATTACTATAGCGTGATCGTGTTAAATTAATAAGCATTGACAACACATACCGGCTGGTTCCTCTAGCCTAAAGGTTGTCTTCTCTCATGTCTTCTCCTCACTTCAAAGTTTGTTCATATTCAGTTGTTTTTACAACTTCGACGCATCGTTTCAGCCAACATATTCGTATGTATATAGTACATTGTTCTTTTAAATAATTCAAATGCACCCTTAGTTATGTATGTTTTCTTTACACTTTCGGAATTATTGGAAAACAAGAAACATCACAGGAATTCAGTCAGAATTCATGTTAAGAACTGGCTTATAAAATTTTAAACATGATAAATCAAATTTGAACTAAGGAGAAATACGTCACACCTGATTGCCCGTTTGTGGAGTGTGTATGT
>JAODLD010000040.1:14790323-14802027 GCA_026781065.1 Mormyrops boulengeri | reverse complement strand
AGTCGCTTTCATGGAGCATCTGGGGGGGTGGCCTTGGTACTGGCGAACAGCCAACTCATTTGGGTGGGGGTAGCCACCTAACATTATTTATTCAACTAGCCCATGGTTATAAAACCGCAGAAGCAAGTGTCGCATTTAATAAAGCACATTTTACGTAATTTATGTATGATAAATTACCTTAATTAGTCATCCGCTGTCCTAGCATCGACTGCGCTGGTCGTTTTATAGTGGCGCGAGTGAGGCATCACAGCCCCTTTGATATAGGCCT
The DNA here is from genome assembly GCA_026781065.1 of Mormyrops boulengeri. Taxonomy (NCBI): domain Eukaryota; kingdom Metazoa; phylum Chordata; class Actinopteri; order Osteoglossiformes; family Mormyridae; genus Mormyrops; species Mormyrops boulengeri. Next base: position 14,801,759 of record JAODLD010000040.1, on the reverse strand, counting down.
ACGTATCACCTCCTGCAAAACACGATGCATAAAATAATGTAGCCTGTTATCTAATAAACTGATTGTGACGACAATGATTACACGCCTCTTGTGTTCCCGACGTCAAATAAACATTTGCCTGCACACCGTTAAAGAGAAACCTGCTTTCGGACGATTTAATAGCTGCTAAATGGACTAAGGTAGCGCAGCCTGTCTTTAGGAGAGCAGTGCTCCATGTAGGATAAATACATAGAAGAGGATCCGAAGGACTCGAAAACATAAAGAGAAAGAATCCCGTTTCAGATTTTATTTTTTGTGTATGTGTGTTTTATTTTCGGATAGGCGAACTTCGGATGCTTCGGTCCCTCCCCAAAGTCCAAAACACTTGCAGAGGTTAATTGGAGTTACCAAATCGCCCATAGGTGTGCAGGAGTGTGCCCTGCGATGGGTTGGCGCCCCATTCTGGGTTGTTTCTCGCCAGTAAATTCCGGGATATGCTCTGGATCCTTCGCGACCCCAAATAGGTTAAGCGGTTACATAAAATGGATAGATGTCAAAACTGATATAGTTCTCCGTCTGCTTTAAAATGTAAACAAACGCAGGGGTGAATGGTGCATGTATCAGGGACGTAGCTGGAAATTCTGCCCCCCCCCCCCCGACGAAATGTCACCCCCTATCCAATTTCAACATTCAAGACCCCTGTAAAGCGCAGTTCGAAGCCTGTATCGTATTGATTAGTTGCGTTTCATACATGGCGATTTATAAGAGCTGCAATCGTCGCTGTAATTCATTCATATGCCTGAGACACATACACGCTTTTTACAATTGCAAAAGGCCAGTCTTGGACTGGATTCAATGTATTTCTTAGCAAACTTTTTTTGGTTTCATTAAATACTTTGTAGGCTACTGAAAACCATGGTCCGTTTGCACACTGGACACCCGCTAATCAACGTCTGTGATGTTTCTCGAACAGACACATTTGTGTTCACATCTTTTTCAAGCCAGAAAATTTTATTTTCCAAAAACTTATGCGTGAAATCCAGTTTTTCTCTTCCAATTCTGAGCTAGCCATAATTTTAACATCTTATCTTAAAATTTCCATAAAATCAATGAGTAGACTATAAACGACCGGTAATGGATTTTACGAAAACATCAGCTACTTAATGTAGTCTCTCACCCTTCTTATGGGCAACAGCTGTGCGACATTATCTTTCCGGGTTTGTGGGGAAGCCATGTGTGGTTCACTGCCACTGAAACCATATCCATTACTCCGTAATCCTACTAGTATAATTTAAGATGTTAAATTTGTAAGCTGAAATTAAAGGTTTATTCGGTATAGCGATTAAAGCGCATTTCATTTGGTGCAATTGTCGAATAAGGTTGACACGTGCCAGACGCTGAAAACTGGGCTATAAACATGGTCGATCCGGTCATGGGCTATATCACATTAATCGTAACAGTAAGGCAGTGGATGCCCGTCTTCTGTCTTTCTGCAGATATACGCAAATATAAAAGCCCCTCTCACCCCAAAACCACTGAAATTCTAAGAGTTCACTTATTGCACATTAGGGGTAAATATCTAAGTCATCTACGACGAACAGCCTTCCCACTGCAGATTGCTGGGATAGAGTAACCACCCTAAAATTAATATTAATAATGCTGATCATATAGTGGATAGATCGATAGGCTGTCAATATCAGTCAACTATCAACCAAGGCCTGTAACATTAAAACGACCACGACGATCCGTTTTAGTAAAATATTTAAGCCAGTACCGCGGAAATTGATGAAATGTCACACTCTAGTGGTCAAAAATAAAAATCCACTTCCATTAAACTTCGTCAGTTACCAATTAAGCGCACAAGAAAAAATAGATAAATTACAACTTAGAAATACTACCTACTACTAAAAACGCAAAATTCTTTGTAATATGGGGAAACAATAGGCCTATATAGCCGAATCTCTAAGAAGAAAGAACGAAATAAAAACTCCTGTTCCAAAATTAGTACAAGGAAACAGGCTATAAAATATTGCTTCATTCGACGTAAACATCTTAATTAAAAGCTTGAAATTAAAGTCTGTGAAATGTGGACCTCAGTGTGCATCTTATTTGACAGCTTTTTGACTGATTTACCCTGGTTCGCTGCAGCATTCCTCCAAAAGCGGTTACGGGGATTACATCTTCATCGCTAAACGTAGGGACTTTACTGCTCCCTTAAGCAACTTGAGGGGTTTATATTAAGACAACAAAGTCCCCGGTTGCTTCTTATGGGTAAATATTGATGAGAGCTGCGTGGAGACATTCACATCTCAAGATACTTACGGTGTAGATGTGAAAACATAATGCAAAGCGTAGCATAATGAAGGTACATTTCATAAAATGAGCTCATTTACTGAGGCGTGTTTAAAATAAGCGCGGAATATATTTGGTAAGTTAGTCATATTGGCGTACAGCTTTCTGAAATCACATGATTCAAAATAGTAAGTAGATAATTTATATTGTATTCCCTTTTCAATAAAGAACGATAAAATTCAAATGACCTTTTGTAAAATATGTCATGAACACCCCCTGTCGGCCATTATTTTGTTGGCACGCTATAATTCTAAACATTCAGCTGCATTTAACAGTTTTCTCGGTTGCTTTGGACAGTTACTATAAACATTGGTCTTGATGTTCTCTCAACTGCTTTTGTATTTCATAAGCAAAATGAAGAAATTCATTCAAAACCCTTCATTTATGTTTCAAAATACAGTTATCAGCCATTTAGTCAATGCCAGAAAAATGTGAAATCTCTATAATTGATTAGAGACAAACCAGTCAAAATGTTTAGTCATGTTGTCAACATGAAAGTATACAGTGGAAGTATTTTATTAATTAAAATTGATCAATTGATGTTCACTGGCATTTCTCTATACCTGGAAACTTTGAAAAAAATGAAGTTATATTTACGGTAAAAATATACACAGTATTTTAGGTCGTTAAGTTTGAAAGAAAGCAGCCATTTATACATCATATGTTGTCTTGTCATTCCTGCTGGTCTGGTCACATATTTTCCTCAACATCACATCTGATATTCTCTCTTGCAATACATTTAGGGAAAAAAATCTTGCATGCTTCCATGCAGATTCTTGCAGAAGGTGGTTGATGTCCGCACAGGCAGCATCCATTGCACATCTGATATTCTCTCTTGCAATACATTTAGGGAAAAACATCTTGCATGCCTTTTCATCATTCAAAAAATGTCACAGCCAGCATGGCGTAGGTGGGAAAATGGTAACGATCCAGTGATGGCACCAAGACAAAGAGGGGTTATTAAGGAAACTAACAACACTGGGGAAAGCACAAAATAAGGGACCGCAAGGGGTCAGAACAAAACGGGAGAAATAAAAAACTTAACAAAAGAAACCACAAAGTACTTTTAGTGGCGGACTGAGCCACAGAACAAAACAACAAACACACAGTAAGCAAACACAAGCTCAGACTGCCACAAACCTAACATTTACAATGACTCCCAGGTCTTTAAATCTACAATTAACAACACATGACACAAGACAGGTGGGAATTACAACTTAATTAATCAATCAACAACAGCACGGAACAACAAGCAGGAGGTAGAGTAAATTACAAATAACAAACACAAAAACTAAGAAACCTTAAACACTGAGGACCAACACTAGGAACATAAATACAAGAACAAAATTAAACCAGGGAGCAAACACAAGGGACTATAACTGGAATATAAACACTTAATTAACCAGGAGTACATAAAATAACAAATGTTAAACAACAAAAAAACTAGCTGAGGCTGTGCTCTGGTCAGCCTTGAACGCACAACAAAAAGCAGAGGAGGGTCAAACACTTATTAAGCCACACAGCAGCCTGGGCAGCAGCCAAACACACCAGGGACTAAGGGGCTACAAAACATAGGAGGGCACAGGAAGGCCAGCACCACCTGCTGGCCAAATGGAGACAAGACACATGGGACAGAACCAGATTGGCATGGATCCTGACAAAAAAACAATTTTTGAACTATTTCCTTTACACTATTAAAGCAATCTTTCTGATAACTGCATTAACATTTTTGCATGTGCTGACTTATACCATGCAGTTCAGAGTGACTTACACTTGGCTAATTCAAAATGAATATACCTATAAAAACCAAAACTAAATCAATTGCAAATGAATAAAAATCATTGGTCCATCAGATAGGTAGGATCAAAAGAACAGCTTTGTCAGAGATGAGGAGATTAGGGGCAGGAGTGCCGCTAGAGATTTTGTGCCCCATGAAAGCATGTCATATTGGGCTCACAATCTAGACCAATCCAATTATGTCCCAAATTTCTTTGGCCCCCTGTCCTAAAGCAGAGAGTTAGTAATCACTGCAACATCACGCTTCTTAGCTACATCAGTCTCCTAATGCCTCAATATACACTACGCTATCTGCTAGGCTACTCAAGGCCTGGACTGAGCCCCACATGGCTCCACACAGTGTGTTCCATGAGGTCCTAACACCAACTTTCCTACAAAAGATTTGTAGTCTGCAGCTTGGTCTGCACAAGCTTAAGAGTCATGGCTGACTGAAAGCAAATAAGAAAAATCACAGTCTCCTCCTGAAACAGACTTATTCACTGGGGCAAACTCTGTACCAGCACCAGGTAGCCATTAAGTGAGTAGAATTGCTGCCCCTAGTGAAGCTAAAGGAAGTGAATGAGGAAACACTGAAAGGGCAACTCAGGGAATTATCCAGGCAGGAGAAAATCTTGGCTCCCTCTGACAGTGTTGGTTGATTGAAGGATGGTTTACAGAATAGAATGAGCATCGATGGTATCTTTCCCCACTTTAAGGAGCTTCCAGCTTGAGTGGCTATTGCCCCAGCTGCCGGCAGGTTGAAGTAACTCCCTCACGTTGTACATTCTGGAACCCCTGGGCTGCCGCATGCTGCAACAGTCTGGCTGCATGCAAAAAAGGGAAGAAAGGGGGGCCCCCTCCCACCATTCAGAGATTTGTGTGCTATACAGTATCTTGGCACAGAACAGACCAAAGGTATTAACCACAGGAAGGTAGAATGTGCAAGAAACCAGCCTACACCCACCACCATAAATCATTCACGGTCATTTCACAAGTGCTTTGTAGATGTAGTGCGGCCGTTGCAAGTATTGATCATACTGGAAGGCCTTAGTAACAGCTTTCCATCCTGGATAAAGATACACACATGTAGAAGCACAATTTTTCGTGTAAATAACAGGCTATCCTCCTATCCTACATTCATTATAAGTCCAGTTGTTTACATAATGGTGTCTGCATATTGTCCTCACCTTCACTCCACACACTAGTTTCCTTCCACAATCCACACAATCCAATCCAGACAGACTGTTAAAGTGAACTGGTAATTTTAAGTTACACATATATGTATGAGTTTATATGCAGTTATTGGCACTGGATTTCGGAGTCTCCCATGGTGAATATTGCCAGGTGGGGAGTTCCCCATGATAACTTTTGCTGAGAGATACATTTTCCAGACCAGGGGACAAATTTTACGGCCCCAAATACCCATTGGCCTGTCAGGCTGTCTGGTATTTCAGGTGGCCAGTTGGGTCCCTGTGAATGTATATTTGAGTGCAATGTGAACCTGTCTGGATAATTAGTTATTGAAAATGAATAGATCAGTACAGAGCAGAGTCAGGAACTGTTTTGGATGGAAATAGCACTCTTTTTGTTAGTATACTTGTCCTGGAGATTTTGAGTTCGTCTGGAGACATTTGTAATAGGGATGTAGCCTCCCACATGTATTCTCCACAAGTACAATCCTATACACTAGTTCAGCAGCACCCTGTAGACTTCGCCATATCTCTTTGGGCATATGGAATTCTTAACCTTGAGCTGACATGCAGGCTTGTCCTCCTGGTTTGGTATCCTGGTAGATCTCCATGGTAAGCAGAGCAGAGACCTGTTTCCATTCTACGTGCTGGCCCAGCTGACTGCATGCAAAGTTACATTTTATTACAGTAATTTATGACTTTTCTAAATCCTTTTACATTCAAATTAAGTTTGAACTTTATTGTACTTAATTTATAATTTTAGTTATTTCTGATTGCAGTTTAGCTATTAACTGAAAATACATTTAAATGAATTTTTTAAAAATAACATTTTAAAACCAATTTCTTAATTATTTTGTGAGATTTAATTAACATTTCAGCAATGGCATGGTGAGGTGATGAGTATGCTTGCCTCAGGCATCTGGAGATCGGGTTTTGAGTTTGTGTCCTGGCTCTACATTTACAAGAGAGAGATGACCTACAGTTTAAAATATTATTGACATTACTAGTGGACCCACAACTGCCGTAAGAAGATTAATTTCTTTTGGACGTTCACCATGTTATTGGAACCCTTATTACATCACACACAAAGGACATAATTAGGAAATGCTGCGAATAGAAAAGCATAAAAGTGAGGAGTGCTTGTGGTTAGAAATGAGGGTCAGTCAGTATTTGGAAATTGGATTATAGGCCTTGCTGAAGGGCCCAACGGCGATGGTTACTCTGCATCCGTGGGATTTGGAGCCACGACTTTCCAGACATGACCACAGATCCCTTACCCACTGAGCTGCCCACCACACCATTTATGAATGTAGATTCCTTTGGAGAAATACCAATATTAAAAAAATAAGATCTAAGCTCTAGTAATATTATTGGAAGTAGGGCCCTTTCAGTAACACTTATTGTAGAATGTTAGTAATGATTAAATATAGAATCAGTGACAGGAAAATGATGGGAATTTAAGACTAACTGAAGCAGTGAGCGTTTAATTGAGGCAGATGCGTGGCGTCTTCAATTGAATTTTATGGGCATAACTTTCTAGCATATTCCAAGGTCTCCTCGCAGTTGTTGTTGTCTGGCACCTTCTGAAACACTGTACAATGTCGCGTTCATACATTTAAGTAGCACAGGGTATCTGGCAGCTAAATAGCTCGCGTCTTTTTCAGAACTAGTAACTATTAAAACTAGTATACATAACTAATGTTACCGAATGTAACCAAAGGTATTCATTTTTTTCAATCGGTCTTTTGCGTAGTCCAGTTTTTAGATGCAGTAATGCTCTTTTGGTTGCTGTTCGCAGCGTTAACAGTTAACTGTTCTTTCCGCAAAAAGCACAAATAATATGCTAGTGTTATATATTATAGGGCACAATATACCTACAGATACATTCCTTCTATGCATGACACGCAATACCTGCGGCTATTACGGTACTGCGGTCATGAAGTCACATGACACACTGACAGTCATGTGTCTATGCGGCTACAAATGATCACAATTACGATTGGAGAAGTGTTTGCGGCGGTATTATGTTAAGATCCGTTTTATTCGCTAATTTTTCGGCCCGCCGTCTCACCCGCCGTGCTCATTGGATGGTGTCACTGCGAGGCGGGGCGTGTACCCACAATGCTCCGCGAGCTTATGTCAGGTGACCTGCCGAAAGGAGACGGATGATGTCGTCTGTGAATACTAGGGAAATGAATAAGTCCGTAATGGTGCCGCTGCTTGTTTTCGCCGTTTTAATTACAGGTAAGGAAAGCAAGTATACGCTGCCTTGTTTAGATGTCATAGTAATAAACTGTCTTGTAGGTAGCGAACGTCGGTATTATGCTCGATGTGACCGTCTCCAACTGTGACGAGACGTCGGAAACGTCTCAGTGGCGGACACACCGAAACACTCGTTACTGACCGATGTTTTGTGACTTGATGTCTTGTGACTACCCGTGTATACATATTCTGTGTTGCCAGTGACAGTAAAGTTGACCGACGGATACATAAGTGCGGTGTCGCGCTCGCCGCCATTGCTTCGTCATATGGCCGAGTAGAAATCATTACTTAAACTGGCTTCTCATTTCTTCCAGACCGATTAAAATAGCCTTTGTATCGTTATGACGTATCTGTAGTCATCCAGCTTCTGCTTTTCCAGTTAATTTTTGAAGATCAAGTGTTACTTCCATTTATTTTTCCACTTATTTGGGTGAAACGTACTGGCAAGTTATATATATACTGTATATATTTTTTTTTTTAGAAATGTGTACGATTGGAATTGATCTGCACACAAAAAAGTGAAGCGAGATTGTAAATGAGGACAAATTACTTATGTTTTTTATACTATGGCACGCAGTTATGAAAGGGAAATTGATTTACCTTTAAAAATCTAAAAATGTCCTGCCATGTCCCCATTAAATTCTATTTTGGTGTTTTTCTCCAGGCGTTCTTGGCGACCGCCTTACGGTCCTTCATGCCCCACAGTATGTGACATTCCGAGAAGGACAGTGGCCAATTTCTGGGGAGAAGATACCAGACCTTGTGTCTCTTACCATGGGGTTTTCTGTGCAGGAGGTAAAGGAGTCAATTTTGCAATAATAAGTATTTGTTTTCAGAAATGTAGATGATGCTGGCCAGATGCTGCCCAGTGAACGATGTGCCTATATGTTTGTGTGGGGGGGGGATCTTCCAGGAGCTGGGATGGCCGGGCCTCCAGGTTGGCCCCCTATTCCAGCGTCCTCGGGCTGCTGCACTGCTGGTGGTGAGAGGGGTGGACAGCCTGCAGTTTCCCCAGAGTGCTGTGTCCTACCCACTGGAAAATGTGAGTGATGTATGTTTTCCCTGCATTTTAACACCCTTATGAATAGTGGCGGGCGGCGAGTTTGCAGTGGCGCAGTGGTTAGTGCTGTTGCCTCACAGCAAGAAGGTCCTGGGTTCGGTCACAGGTCCTTTCTGTGTGGAGTTCGCTCGCTCTCCCCGTCTTCGCGTGGGTTTTTGCCGGGGGCTCTGGTTTCCATCCACGGTCCAAAAAGCGTGCAGGATCGGTTGATTGGTGAGTCTAAATTGGCCCTGTAGTTGTGTGAGTGTGTGCACCCTGCGGTGTGTTGGCGACTGCCCAGGGTTGGTTCCCGCCTGCACTCATTGTTCCTGGGATGGGCTCCGCTCCCACCCCGCGACCCCAGTTGGGATTAAACGGTTTCAGAAAATGGATGGATGGATGAATAGTTTGCTGTAGTCCTTCTAGAGCCATAGAGTTGACAACATTACCTTTAACATACTGTTGTCTGTTTTACATGTTTACTTGCTTATTTCTGTCGATTTGTTAAAAGGCAGAAAATTGTATTGTATGGAAAATGTATAAAAATGAAAACTGAGACATTATTAATTGTTTTTAGGACAGAGACCACATATCGATCTATTGTTAATACATGTGACGTCAAATGCATGTGACGTGAAAATATCATTTTATGGCTTCATACCATTGAATTTACATTTATGTATGTAGGATCTGGTGAACAAGAGTCCCATTTTTAGTATATACTGCGCAATTGTCAAGGTCCTTTAGTGCAGTGGTTCTCAACTGGTGTGTCCTGATCCAAAAGTGGGTCACAAAACCATTTTAACGGGGTTACGGATTGTGTGGTTAATAATAATAATATTAATAAAAGTTTTTTTTTTTTTTTTTTGGTAATTTCGGACTTTCGTGGTTGTGAACGATGTACAATGTCATCCCAGAAAAAGTTTTTTTTTTTTTTTTTTTTGGTCTGGTACAAATGGAAACTGACTTAGAACGTTAAAATTGAATTGTGCAAGTGTGTATGGAAGACTTTAAATAATTGTAAGTATTGATAATTTTCCCCCAACTTTGATTTTTTTTTTGCCATAATAATTAGTAGTTATTTTCCTTTCAACAATATCAACTTACCTTTGTAATAGCCTTTTTTAAGTTTAGAGTGACTTGTATAAAAAAAATAGCACCAATGAAACACAGTTTGACTGAAGTCACACTGTGTCATGAGGCAGGTGGGAGCAGAAAGTAAACCAAACCGTGATGGACTTTGACACAAGCCTTAGATCAGGCTTAAGTTAGCGTTGTGGGTAAATTGAGTGTAAATAAACAGAGACAGAAATGATAAAGGCTTCAGTAAGGATTTTTGGTTTTCTCTGCAGCCTGTGCCCTTCACCCTGGACAGCGTTTCCAACACAGTGCACTCGCTGTTCGCGGACGACACCCCTGTGGTACTTCAGCTGGCCCCCAGTGAAGAGGTAGGACACATGTGGCTGTCTTTCATTTCATTTACTGGTTAAGCATGCAAAACATGATCAAAACTAGAGCCTACTTAATTCTTATGCTCACTCCCGTATGTGCAAATATGCAGAAACAGCCAATATGCTTCCTGATATCATGTGATTTCCTTCTGCTTTTCTCCAAAGAGGCTGTATATGGTGGGCAAAGCCAACCTAGTATTTGAAGACCTTCCTGTGACCTTGCAGCAGATTAAGGGTCGTCTGTCCCAAGAGGGCTCCATCCTCACCTCTCTGCCCCTCAACTCCCTTAGCAGGAACAATGAGGTACAGAAGCGGGGAAGGAGGCTTCTTCCAAATCAGCTGAAAATACCATGACGGCCAATAGAAACAAAAAGTAACGGTTGATTAAATTGCAAGTTGATGCTAGTTGATGCTATTATACTGGTAATGATAGGATGGTCTGTGAATTTTTGAGTCAAATCCGTACAGAATTTTTATGATTCATCTAATGTCGCTGTAAATAATGGTGATCCTGTTGGTTCCGGTCTGCAGGCGGACCTGCTTTTCCTGTCTGAGGTGCAAGTGTTGCATGACATCGCTGCCCTGGTATGTCCATATCCTGTTGTCCTGCACACCCAACAGAGGATATGTGTACCTTGCCCTACACATCACCTTGAGCTTCAGTTCTGGTTGACAGCCGACAGTAGCTTATGTGACAGCTTGGGCTATGTGAATGCTCATAATCAGTTTATCTGTTGAAAAAATAAAATTCAGCATAAAAGGTATTACTACTCGACACACTTTTGAAAATAATAATATGAACTGGCTCTCATTTTGTCAGCTATTGAGGCACAAGCACCTTGCGAAGGACCACTCTCCAGATGTGTATTCGCTAGAGCTGGCTGGACTGGAGGAGATCAGTCGCCGATATGGCCTAGACTCCCCGCAGTACAAGGATGCTGCCAATATCCTGGCCCGTGCTCTGCAGAAGGTAAGGACAGAGGGGTGACATTAAGCACTGAGGCACGGATACATTCTGGGTAGGTTGGGTGCTGATTCATTTTCCGTATCGGGCAGTTCGCAGAAGACGTTTCCAGCATCTACGGCGATAATGCGGTGGTAGAAGTGGTCACAGTGAAAACCTTTGAGGCGCCCCTGACCAGGAAGTCACGATCGATCCTGCAGAGCCAGATTGTGAGTATGTGGGTGAACAGAGCTGACACTGAGAACCTGGGTGAACCAGAACCCAGCGTTTGAGCGGCATCTGGAGACAGAAGAGACATCTAATTATTTCCTCATATGAGTATGAAACTTTGGGTGTCTTTGGGTAGGTTAACCCTCTGAGCCCGGCTGCATCGTCGACGATGTATCGCACTGTTCGCGTCTATTTCCGTTTATAACTCGCTGA
>JAODLD010000040.1:14749324-14766924 GCA_026781065.1 Mormyrops boulengeri | reverse complement strand
TTATGTTCTCCCCTGGATTAACTAGTGTCACATTTAAACTTTGGCTGGTCAAACAACAAACAGACAAACCTGGAGAAAGAAAACTAGTCACTCACATAGGCCTATATCCATTTTCCTGAACATCGGCCAGTAATAGCAGTGCCTTGACTCACCCAAACACAAATGTATGATTCTTGCCTTTGTCATTCTTGTGGCTGATCCTACTCACACCTCAAGTGTTTCTCTTGCTTTTTGCTTAGTAAATATCAGACGTGTCTTCTGCTGAATTCTTGGCTACAGACAGACTACAACATAAACGTGTCCGATTACATTTTGCAGGGAAAGAAATATCAGCTGACAAGCAGTTAACCATCCAGCTAATTTACTTCGAAGTTTCAGTTATAAACGCCTTACTGATGTTCCGTTTATAATCATCTGCTGCTCTTAAAATGAGGAAAAAGTGGTTTAGCCTTTAAGATCATTCTTATGCCCAAAAACAGGGTGGAGTTATTATAATGATTTTTAGTTTGGGGGTGGAAAAACACTGTTTTGCCCTCGCTCATGGGTGTATCTGTGTATCACTGTCGTTTCCTTAATGCTACCAAACCTCCTTCTCCTTTTTATAACCACCCGTTACCCTCCACAAAAGCCAAACTTTAAACAACACTGAACCACTGTGTGTTTTAAATTTTTTTGTATTCCTTCTTTTTTTGTTATTTTCTGTTAGAGGCTGAAAACCGAGATACCACAGAAAACTGAAGAATTTTGGTAAAAATATTTTATTTTATATTTTATTTATATTTTTCAATTATTTATTTCAGGCTACGTAAGTTAATTAAAAGGGAATCTACTGACCACTGAAACTTGCAGTGCACATACTTTACTTCCACCACTAGGTGGCAGTCGGTGAATAGCAGGGCTCGGATACCGCGTAGCATTGGGCTCAAAATGAACGCATAAGTGGTGTTCGGACGCGGGTATCCACGCCAAGTAACTCACTGTTGTGTGTGATTGCAGCTTTGGCAATCAAGGATTGTATGAACGTCACACTGATTATTAATTTATTCAAGTGTGCAACATGTAGACCACCATCAGAGGCTAGAGATGGGCACAAATACATCAAAAAGGCAAATTCTTACGGAAAGTGTGTATAAAGGGCTCAAAATATCTGTGAGATACAATTTAACAGTGGGGTAGCCCTAAGACCTCATGGACTTAGCGGGAACGAACCTCAGAGTCCGTGAGTGTGCACACTGAGATTAGGCCACAGTATTTGCCAAGAGCAGTGGTTCTCAATCCTGTTCCTGGTTTTCATTCCAACCCTACCTAAATCGGGATGGGATGGTTCTCTGGCTAATAATGAATGTGGCAGGTTGAAAGCAGTGTGGATTAGAATGAAAAGATCCTCCAGGAAAAGGATTGAGAATTGAGTACCACTGAATCGAGACCACGGGTCTAGGGTTTGGTGTTTTGTTAAACCCTGTGGTCTCATTGCTGTTGTTTTTGAAAGCTGTAGCCCAGTCTGCTCCACAAGAGCACCTTTTGATCTGCATGAGTTTTGTTTTATGTCCTCTGTTCAGGTATGTGTCCCATGCTTTGGTTTTGGTTACTTGATTAAACTTCAACATTTGCACTTATATCCTGTCACCTGGGATTCCTGCTCTCTGCACCAATACATGTCAAGACAACATTCAAAGATTTCGTCACATGTACAGAAATACTGGTACAACTTGCAGTGAAATGAAAGTCTGGCTTGCTCCTGCCACAAAAATGAGATAATAGATGAAGTAAATGGGGGGGGGGTAGTAAGATTTTAAAAAGTATAACCAGAAGATAAATTATACAAAGACAGTGTGCAGAATAGCACTATATATAGCATACAATGGTAGGTAGTGTGCAAATGGTGCAGTGAGAGACAAATGATAGACAGTTGAAAAGTCACTGGGCATATCCAGGAGCCTGTATCACAAAGCAGGATTTCTTACTTAGCTGGATAACTTGTTGAATTTAAGATAGTCTGGGCTAAACATAACTGAACAATGACAGTCATTTCCAGTGTACTCAATACCCTGATTATCTTGTTTGCACAAGATAATTAAATAAATATCTTATATTATTACCTTGTGTGAACAATATAATTATCTTGGGTGCACAAGATAATCAGGGTAATGAGTGAATTTGTATAAACAGCGGTGTATGTATTTTATGAAGTCATTTATACACATTGTGTAATCTTGTTACAAATACTTGCTTACCAAATGTAACAAAATAAAATCAAAATACTGGTGCAAAAAATGTATTTAATTAAACAGAAGTAATTTGAAACTAGAAAAATACATGCAACACAGTAACAGTTCACGTTTCAGTCCTAATAAAATGTAATAATTACAAAATACACAGCTTGCCCTAACTTTCAATAGAATAATAATTTTGTTATTTACATGTGTTATAGTGTTAATGTAATTGTGAATTGAAAACAACTTTCGCAACCTTACTTAGCCAATGAAATTTAACAGGCCGCAGCTGCAGTAGCGGGTTGGGGGGGGCACCCATAATTTATACCCAGTGTTTCCCACAGAATTAGCGGCACTGGCTGACAGGAGTGCCAGTGTGTGTGTGTGTGTGTGTGTGTGTGTGTGTGTGTGTGTGTGTGTGTGTACACGCACAAGGAAGCACACCAAGGCTTTCTTAAATTGTCATCATAATATGTGAATTTTCTACTTTGTTTTACAGTAGGGTACGGGACATGCACAAACTCAAAGAAACATAACATAAAAATTAACAGCAGTATAGCAGCAAAAACTAGTGTGCATCACCGTTTCGGTTACAGTGCAAGGCATGCAGTCCAAAAAGTTCTTGAAAAAGTGGCATGTGCATGAATGGAGTGAGGCGGAGTGTGGGGAGGGGGTTGGGGAGGGGTTGCCATAAGTTATTAAGAGTTCAGGAGTCAAACAAACAAACAAAAAAAAAACGGAATAAACGTCAAGTTCACCAATCAGTTATCCCTTTTACACAGGCTCAGGGGCTACAAAAACTGCTTAACAAGAGTAGCTAGTCTGATTTATCACTGATGACCTCTTTCATATATGACAAACCACAAGATGCCTGAGCATGCTTGTCGAAATTAGCTAAAATGCCATTAGCAGGCTAGCAAGTTAATTCATGACAACGCTGCGGTTTGCTAATTGCTCTATTTTTATGTCCTATAATTACATGTCTCTGGTGACTCTTCCTATGAAGTCAGCAGACGGATTGGAAGAGCATGGGGGGTCAGGAGGTCACTGGAAAGGGGTGTGTGGCATTCCCGATATCTTTGCAAGAGGATGAAGGTCCAAGTCTTTAGAGTCCTGGTGCTCCCTGTCTTGCTGTATGGCTGTGAGACATGGACGCTATCCAGTGAGCTGAGATGAAGACTGGACACCTTCTGTACTCTGTCTATTTGGAGAATCCTTGGGTACTGCTGGTTTGACTTTGTGTCGAATGAGTGGTTGCTAGAGGAGTCCCGAATGAGGCACATTACCTGCATTGTGAGGGAGCGTCTCATTGAGGGTGATGTGGCTCGCAGGATCCTCACTGCTGAGGACCCGAGCAGATGGACCAGGCAGAGGGGACGCCCATGTAACACCTGGCTGCGGCAGATATATGTAATTTCCGGAGGGTGGGACTAGACCATGTATCTGCCTGGGGGATTGGCGGCTGGGATCCCGAAGAGTTTCGTATGTGGTGGGTGCGGCAACGCGTTGTGTCAGCGGATGCTCCCCAACCTGAACTGACCTGACCTGACCTATAATGACATTCAGTGAGCAAAATCTGATAGCATCTTTTACTATAGATTTTACCTTAAGGATATTTGCATCAAGCACCAAATTAGCTTCTTTCCTTGGATTATTGGTCATGGGAAAATTAAGTTCACAACAAGCAATTTGGGTCCAACAGGATGCGTCACCTCACTACCGGTTCTTGCCCATGTGGCACCCTAAGGCAGCATCACACCCAGTGCCCCCCATCCGAGGCAAAGTGAATTTGACTGGCAAGTTGGCGCCCCCTTCGAAGCTGCCACCATAGCCGCCTATGTCACCTACAGAATTGACTGACCCTAGGTCACATGGTTCACTTGCTAGGTGTTGTCCTGAGTTGTGTCAACAGACACAAAGCAGTGCCGACAAATGCGATATGATTACTACTCATGCGTAAATCGCGATGAGGATGCTGAAACGATTTATCGTGTGTACACACAGTATTAAATAGGGAAAAACATGGGGGAACCAAATAGGCCTAAAACACGGGCAAATTAACAGCTAAAAATAATGAATAGCTTCATAATTGTTGAGCGCTTTTGTTGCGATATGAAAAAAGATTTAAATTTTTTTTAACAACTACCAGTGTTTGGATACAAACCTATGGCTGTTTAAGTGATGAAATAGGCCTACCTGGTATACAAGCGTAGGTGTTATACCCACCCGTCAATCCCACTGAGCTACTAATAGACTGTATGAACAGTGATGGACCGTGAGTTTATACCTTTTTGGGGCAGGCTCCATAAATAATTTCTGTGCAAAAATATATCTTAGTGCATATCAAACAAATAAAGAACCTTTCAGAACCCTTTTGAGGTGTTTAGGAAGAAGAGCATGTTAGTGTTTTCAGGCTAGACTTGGGCTGACTTTGCCTCCGATTATGTTTTCCCTGCCTTAGAAAACATGCTTTCTTAAGGAACCAAGATGGCACCAATTCCTGGGTATTTTTCTGCAATTTTTCTTGGGACAGGAAATGTAAAGTATCTTCCTTTGTTCAAGCCAAAGCAAAGGGTCTTCACTCCTTGGGATAATCCTTTCCCCCATGTGTCCACACGTGCACACGTCTGTACTTGTTGCGTGCATCTCCTGAAAAGGAGTGACACAGGCATCAAATTCCTGTCAGAGACCTATGGGAAGATGGGTTGGCGCCCCATGCTGGGTTGTTCCCTGCCTTGCTTTTGTAGCCTCCGGGAAAGGCTCCAGACCCCCCTGTGACCCTGCATAGGACAAGCGGTTACTGAAAATGGATGGAGGCATGAATGGTTCTATGGAGACTTGTGCAGTGGCAGTGGTTCTTATATTTGTTGTTGCAGCCTCTGAAGCTTGTTTATGTCTCAGGGTTTGCAACTCTCTGACGAGTCTGGTTTTCACATTTCACTCAGGTCCCCTGTCAGACACAACGGATCTGCACCGGATGTCCAAAAGCACTCCTTGCTCTAAGGATAAAGCTATACTTAGTCTTCTGAAAATGACACCACCATCGCAAGCTGGGAAGCCAGTGTGTTACCCATGCTTTTACTCTACAGACACTTCTCTAGTTGCTTCCTCAACTTTCCTTAGTATTTTGACAGCTTGGTAAATCAGATCTAATCTGCACTCAAGAAAAGCATGTTTCTTCCAAAAAGACAATGTGTTATTGTCACTGCTTGGTGTCGCACACATAATCTTTCAGGTTTATAAAACACAAGAACTCAACTGAGTTTTAGCAGCCTGAAGTAATCTGTGCTTAGGGCGAGTGCAATTGATATTGCACATCTTTGAGTTTGTTAGATGCATTCAGTCTAAACATGATGGGGTAAAACCAACTCAACCTACGTCAGCTGGCAACACAGCATTGGGTTAATTTTGCACAGAACACATGCTATGGTATTTTGACCCAGCCTATTGGGCAACACAGTTTAACCATGTTGTGGAGTTGTTACATCTATCCGTTGGTAAATTAATGGATATATATATATATATCTATACATGTATACATATACATGAAGATAATTTAAACATCATTGTCTTTGACTGCATAAGACTTTTGCAGAGTATTGTAGATGGGGCCCCGCCCAGGCTTGGGGCCCCTCCTATGCCCCACCCCCCACACCATTGCTAGCGGTCTAATGTTGTCATTCAAAGAGAGTGAGTTAAACTTAAAACTAACATTATTATTGTTAATAATACATGGAATATGGAATATATGGAATATAATCAAACATGGAATATGTTTCTAATTGGTTTTCTGAACAGCTATGACTATATTAGCACCATTATTTGTCATCACAGCACAGACCTCACCCAGGTACTCTAGTGAGATGCAGAGATATGTTCCCTGCTGTGTGTTGTCCTTCCAAATGGACTGTTGCAAGAGTGTAAGCCTTCTGAGTTTTCCGATTCTGGTCAATGTAATGACATGTGACAGCAGGGCCGGAGTGGAGCCAATTCTCAGCGCGGGAGCTTCGTGCCCGTGACCAGCCCACTTTTTTTCAGGAAGGCGAAAGCTGGATAAATGAGGCAATACTTCACTTCTTATTATTCACTGGTTTTATTTGCTTTTTTCAAATATGAATGAAACACAAGTCAAATGAATAAATAAAATAATATAAAAATTAATCTCGCAGTTCTTCACATGTGAGGCATGTTGCACTACTATACAATTTTTTACCTGTAAATGCCTTAAACAGCAATAACATAATATCTATAACAGTAGATATCTATAACGGTAACAGCTGCCTGAGTATAGTGTACTGGTCTCTGCCACTTTGTTTATTACTCTGGTCTCATTATCTATCAACATAAGGATTTCCTTCTCTGTGCACATTAGCATGAAGGCATCCAAATGCACCTGAGTCAGTGAGCTTCGTAACCTGTTCATAAATTTAAGGGTAGAGAAGCTTTTCTCACAGGCAACCTGAGTGACTGAAAGTGTCAAAATATCTTTTCATGCACAACATGTTTGTGCCTGAAATTTAGAATTAAGTGATTAATTGTCATTGTCGACACACCACAACGACACATGTTCTCTGCATTTAACCCATATGTGACATAGCAGGAGGCAGCTAATTCGGTGACCGAGGAGCAGTGCTTGAGGGTGGTATCTTGCTCAGGGTACTTCAGTGGTGCCTTGCTGGTCAGGGATTCAAACCTGCAATCTTCCAATTACAAGTGCACGTCCCTAACCATTAAGCCACTGCTGCCCACCACTATATAAAAACATATGACTTATTAGTCTTTTAATTTCACTAATACACATCTATGTAGTTTTTTTTTCTTAAAATTACATTTGCTCAGACATTGATCATTGATTCATCATGATAAGCTATAGAAATACACTAATAATTAATTAGTTTACTATTTTGCAAGAGGTTGATCACATTTACTTGTTGCCAGTTCTTTTCTTTCTCTTGAAAATATCTCTGTGATTTGGGCACATTTGGCCGCATCCTCCTCCAACGCTCTTTTTTTCTTAGCCTGGCCTTTCAGCCCCTCCTGGTCTCTTCTTTTTCATACTATTACACTAACTGCTATTTTACTAAGTTAAACAATCTGTAGGCTCAAAGTCGGACTATTGGGAGTAATCAACTTGAACAACTGGGAAGGGGAGAACCCCCTCAGGTGGTAGCACCCGTGTAATCTATCATTATAGAAAGGCTGCGATGTCAGCTGTAAATGTGGATCAGATTCACTAACGCGAGGAATGTCAAATCAAATTAAAAAGTCAAGCGGCCCACCGGGAAAGCTCCCGAATCTCCTGATTAGCCACTCCGGGCCTGTGTGATAGTCAAGTAAGCTTTGGTTGTTCATTTATTCTGGCTGTCCATATGTCCACACTGTTGGCAGATTGTAATGATGCTGGGCTAGACTGGCCATCCGGTATACCGGGCATTTTCCCAATGGGCTGATGAGTATGTGGGCCAGCAAAATTCATTGTGGGGAATCCCCCTCCGACCCCGCTCAGCCCCAAAGTCCAGGGCTGATTTTTATTCCCAGTCCAGCCCCGTAATTATGTATTTAGGTTTGTTTTGACTTTGCCATACGGACTTGGAATTTCAACAGATGCCATAGATTTTCTGCTGGTGCTTTCATTCAGCCATTGTGTTTTTTTTTCACTAAGGACATGTGTGCACGAATATGCGTGCACATATTAGGATAGGGTTCTGTTCACACCCACATTTAATGAAATCCGAACCAGCAGCAATAAGAGGGGGTTGTGTGTGGCTCAGTGGGCTAAGCCTCTGTGCCTGTGATCAGAAGGTCTCCAGTTTAAACCCACTCTCAGCACATCCTTCAGCAAGCTCTCTAGCCCCAGCTCCCTGGGCACTGTAACAGGCAGCTGCCCTTCACAGCCAACTTGCCCTCACCTACACAGGGCAGCACAAAGAGAACTGAAATACACACAGTATCAATTTTTAAAAAAGGAATGAGCAATCAGTACTGGATGAGTAGCATCTCAGTACCATGGTATCAATTGCTTTGGCATCAATACTCTCATCCCTAATGTGTCAACTGTAAGAGCACATGGACAAGTGGAGTATAAACTACAGTTTGGCTTAAGTATGGCCCATCAACAGCAGAACTGAAGCCCAGAATTTCCCAAAAATTCCACAGGAGATGTATTAGGAACACAACATGAAATGCTTGCATTGCCATGCTTTCTTTAGGTATTTGTGATATTGTAACTCCATTTGAAGGTGTTAGACTACTTCATCCCAGTGGCCAGAGCAAGAACCTGGGCTGTCTGGGGGTCCCCTGCATTCCACTGCATTCTTGGATTGAACTCTAGCCTATTGTCATGCTAAAATATGAGCAGTTCCACCTCCGCACACAGCCTTATTCCTTACCACGTACCCAGTAGTATGAAAGGTAGAAGCTGAACTGCATAAACTTCCTTCTGTTACAGGGGAATTTACAGAGTAACTGACATATATGACACGCAATGTTTATTTCAGGCAGTTTGGTCTGTTAAGGTTTGGGGGGTAATGCTGTTTGATACAAAACTGAAATGCACACAGGATCCTGGTGTGTGTGCCTGACATGTCCAGGTTTCGTAGGACGTAGCCGGAGGCTCAGCGACAGGATAGGCAGGGCAGGCAATGCCCTGGGGCCCCGAGCTGGGAGGGGGCCCCCGAGGGCGGCAGATTACATAGCACATTGCAACAACAAATCTGCTTTATTTGTGTATTCTGTTTTTCACAAAAGTGAAAATAAAGGTCTTGTGTTTATTACATTCTATTTGATATGATTAATTTACACTTCACAGTTAAATAAATGTAATAAATTTTAGTTGGAGGGCCCCATAGAGTTTTTTGACTTGGGCCCCCAGTGTCCCTAGAATCGCATCTGGACATAATGAAGACCTGTAGGCCCTGTATGCAAAATTTAGTGTCCAAGACAGTGTAATGGGTGTGTAGGATTAATATGAGTTTATGCCTTCTGAAAAATGAGAACAATGATGTTAGATTGTATTCAATTCAATTACATTTTATATAGCGCGTTTTAGAAGTCACCCCAAGACACTGTTCGTCCTCCGGGACGGTAGGTGGCGATGTGGTACTTTTAAACAACATCCACCACCGAGAGCTAAACATCACCGGAAGCAAACGGAAAGCCGTTCCGTCGTGGCCGGTCAGCACAAAGACGCGAAGGAGTAAAAGCTGTGTTTTTATTAGAATGTGACTTAATCTGTGTATTTGTGTCTGACCTGTGTAGTTTCACTTATGCGTCATCCGTGCTGCCTTAGGTACGCGCAACTCAGATGTGCAGGCATTAGATTCGCCATTACTTTTTTGCAAAATTTGAGAAAGTAGTCGCGAGTCTCAACGTTTGTGTATTTTTATTTACTCGGATCTTACAGTTAAACTTATAGTCGCAGGATCTTAAGATATTTATTCTTCAAGTTGGCCGCGCGCAAAGCCCGTTGTATCGGGTGTTGTTCAAGGTAAGAAAACGAGATGTTATCTGTCTAAAGTGAACTGAACAACTAATAGACGCGACATAATTATTTACTGTTGCAGATCCATTAAAACTCTGTTTGTCGTCACATGTTAGTGTATTATTTGCTCATATGATAATTTTATTACTCTAAGTTCCAGATTGTGGGTGAGAAAATGTTATGTCGAAGAGCAGTAATAGAAACGAGGTGTTGCACTAGAAAACCGTACCCAAGAAACGTAAAAATCATAATGTAATAAATACTATGCCAGGTGAGTGTTTTCCTTACTGTGAAGTCCCCACCAGTATGTCGAACGATCATTATGTCCGCGTTTCTTTGTGAATCGTGTCGCGGGTTAGGACGCTGTGCCTGAGATTAGCGGTTCAAATCCCAAAGTCAATAGAGTGGCTTCTCTGTTAGGTGGACTGTCTGACACTGCTTTCTCCAAAATGTACGTCTGCTAAATAAATAAAATGTCAATATACTACGTAAATAACTGAGCTCCTAATCAAAGACGCCTGCCCGTGTAGTGGCGCTTTGGCGCACGTGTTTAGGTGGGCAGGTCTCTCTGCACCCTTTGCATGCCACTCTGTAGTACGGTCTCACACTTAATGCCTTTCTGTTTTTGCTCCGCAGTGGTGATGTCATGCACGGCTCTGGTGAAGAGGCCTGTGTCTGCCCATTTTGACCTGAGTCCAGTCAAGATGGAGAGGCGCAAAGCCCTCACCCTCCCCCCACCCGCCAACAAGGAGGGTCGTTCCCACGTGCGTAGATTCTGTCGTGTCACATCGGGAAGAAAATTCCTTGGCTTGAAGTGGCTTTGCGATTGTGTTTTTTTTTTTTTTGTTCGAAAGGTGACAAATCCTTTAAGACTGCCCAAGAGGAAGCTGCCCGCAGAGTCCTCATTTGGGAAAACAGAGTGTTCCCCGGCCCAGAAGGTGAGGGAATTGCCGATTTAGTTGGTCATGTTACTTGCCTTTGAACGGATAACATTTGTGAGGGGCTGGAGCTTATCTCTGGCAACGTGGGGGTAATAGGCAGGGCACCCGATTTGATGGGATGCCAGTGCATTACGGGGAACACATAAGCACAGTATGAACAGTTTAGTGGTGCAAATTCATCTAAGGAAGCGGACAACACAAACTCACCCAACACAAGGAAAACATGCCACTGCACATGTGGAGTGGAGGTGGGATTTGAACCCTCATCCTAGGAAGTTCAGAGCTGCTATGCTGCATAAATTATCAGTATTTTTGCAAATGTTAGGGTTTATTCCAGAAATGGTACATTTAGACCAGGAATGTGTAATTAAAAAAAGATGTGGTTTGGTTATTAATCTTGGTTAGTTACTGGTATTATTGTACTCTTTTCGGCAGAAATACTGGACTGAACTATCTAGTACTTGTCAAAAGTCTGCTGAAGCCAGTTCTGTGAATGGGAAAAGCAACCGGAGTCGCCACAGGTCATCAAAATGCAAGGCTGGAACGAACTGGTAATATCACCTTCATGACTGGTGATTCAATGATATGTTTACAGTGGGAAGGTCAATCAAAAGGCCAAGTTCTTTTACAGTTCTATTAATGAATTTGGCCACAAGAAGAGTTTATTTTTATCATTAGTATCAACTATTTAAAGGTGAATATTTGCTTTTTTGCACTGTATATATTGTCGTTTCACTCATGAATGTATTCTGCCTGTTGATGTGCTGCTACAATTTCCCACTTGGAATCTGTAATGTCCTTCTATCCAGCCAGCCAACCAGGCCTTGCTTTATTTTGTGGATTTGCTAATGATTGTGCACATTTTTAAACTGCCAGAAGGTGGCGCACTTTGACTATATAACAAATAGCTCAAAATGTGGAGGGAAATGTAGCTTACTGAATTTCTGTATTGCATATGTATTTTTACTCATTGTTTTCTTTTTTGAATAACCTTTAATGCACGTGTGGCACATGTGTGCAACCTGTTTCTATAACATATTTCAGCATAACTGAGCTTTTTCTGAGCTTGGATTCCTGCCCCTTTAAGATAATATAAACTTTATGTATCCCGAGGGGAAATTCTTGTGCATACACCAGCAATGTACATGAAGCATGGATGAACATACAGATATCTCATGTCCATTTAGAGATTGAATCGTGTCTGATTCTCTTTGTTTGTGCATTATGTAGTGCCAGTACTACCTTCATGCTGTTAGGCTGTCTTAATTTCTACACATCCATAATAAGAGACTCAGGGTTGTGAGTCTTGGTGATCTGCACCAAGAGAAGCTGCTAGCTGTGAAATCACAGTCGGCACCAATTACAGCTAGATATCAGTCTGTTTAGTAATTGAAAGACTTCGAGGCATTGAAAATTAGCATCCTGAAAAAGACATCAAAATTCCCAGGGACACAATACACTGGGTTCAGTTAATTACTCTTCTGTGTGAAATTTCACATTGCTTTGTACCAGGACTCCTGGTTTGCAGTCTGACTGTAGGTAATCTTCCCGACTCTGTGACATGATTGTTGAGTGGAGGGGATTGGCGTGTCTGTGAAAGAATGGAAGTCGGTGTGGACTTGGTCTGGCCTTCATGTGATGCTCGCACCCTTTCACAGCTTGCATGCCAGGCTAATCCTGACGGATGTCCTGAAGACCAGGTTGGGGCAGGAGTACCTGAACAGGGGCAGCCTTGGCCTGCGGACAGAGCAGCGGGAAGGGGAGGCAGTCAATTGCAAGAGCAGCAGGGGCCCACAGCGACAGGTGGGCAACCTGCAAGGAGAGACGCCCTCGTTCGCCCAGAACAGGGACTCCCCAATCAGGGGGTCGAGAGGGGATTCCCCAACTCCCGGAAGGTATGGAAGTCTGACCTACTATTAGGGGTGGGCGATACGGTCAGAATACCATGTTTTGGTTAGAATCACGGTCCACAATATAGATTGCGATTTTTGTTTGTTTGTTTACAAACCAACCAAACTGGAATGTAGGTAGCAATTAGGGATGGGCCGATCCACGTTATTTT
This sequence comes from Mormyrops boulengeri, assembly GCA_026781065.1. Classification (NCBI taxonomy): domain Eukaryota; kingdom Metazoa; phylum Chordata; class Actinopteri; order Osteoglossiformes; family Mormyridae; genus Mormyrops; species Mormyrops boulengeri. Next base: position 14,754,228 of record JAODLD010000040.1, on the reverse strand, counting down.
AGTTCACATCCGATTCTGATACAAAACTGCTGATACCGATACAGATTCCAATACAAGAGATCTTTTTACTTTAATATTTTAGTATAATAAATATGCATAATATATTTATGCGTTATATATATTATTAATATTTTAAAACTGGTAAAAATGAAAAATGTATGCCAAAAAAGGTCTTTAATTAGGCTACTAGAAACGTACATAGTGTACTGCTCCACCTCGTTTGTGCATCTTGTTTTAAGCCTTTTTGAGGCATTTACAGTTCAACATGAGTATCTTATTCACTAAACTCTACTCCCACCTCTCAAAACAGTTTTACAAGCTGTGATTGCAAAGATTACAAATTGCCATGCTACTAGTTTTTGTTAAGTGTAAAATACTTCCAGATTCACCCTCTTATCTGATGTTCATACACTCCTCCTGCTGCAAAGGGTATGCGCATGACGTCACAGCAGGCGGAAGTCACTGTGCTCACACCCACTGAGTGGCAAAACTGAGTGGCAGCGTTAGCATTCAACTTGAATGCAGCAAAATCGCATCTAAAATGGGAAAGTGCTGTTGTGCGATTGATTGTACAAATAGCTCCTATTTTCCGTGTTAAATCCATCTTTTTTAGAGACTGCCAAAAACTAAATATCAAATGTATCGTTTACTAACCAACCAAATTGGAATGTACATAGTAATAATTAAGCTTTTTGTATGTAACATACTTTACATATAAAAGGAATTGACTCATTATAGCAAGGGTGCTTTTTAATTCTAAAGTTTCAAAGGTTTTGAGTACAAATGAAGTTGTATCACTTGGGTGAAGAACTGTGCAACTCTGAACTCGGTTTACAAAAAATACCAAAAATAATAGATAACATTGGTTGTGTTGCTACCTGTTGCCACCAGTTTGCAAATTACAGTGTATCCACGTTAGATTTTGCAAATCCAAACCGTTTCTACACAATTGAAGGAGAACCTTGTTTTCGGAACATCCTTTCTCATCAGCAATATTTTTAGCAGTCCGATGATATACTTTCTTTTATAGTTAGCTAATTGATTACAACTGATCAATTAAGGTTTGGTTCAATATCTAGTCACTAAGTTCACATCCACTGAGGCGATTAACAAAGAAGTGAGATATACAGACGGTGATGGTTCCTTTTCAGCCTTATCTAGTATCGGTTTAAAACACCAGCCTAAAGTTTACCGCTGCTGCTTTTGCATGAGCACTGCAGGTGAACCATATCATTTTCATCCTTTCTGTTGGACTGATTCATGGACTTTGTGGCATGTTTGTGAGAAATTCAGCAAAAATTAGTGAAGAGGAGAAAGGCGAACAAGAACTGGTCATGAAAAGCCATTCGTATTCTGCTGTATGGAAATATTTTGTATTTTATAGTGACAGTTATGACAAGTGATTTGTCTGCACTGCTTTTTGTCTGTTGGCGGACCTCTATTTGACAGACTGTTGGTAGACGATAACTTAAAGGTAGATACGTTCTACATTTGGATATAGTTAATTTTCAACTCCTAAATATTGCAGTGTGATCTTCTTTTAGTCTTATTCAGCTCTGCTCAAAACATGCAGTACGTTAAAAAATAACGTTAATTGATTATTATGTACCATATTATGTAACACGATGTGGCTAAGTGATGGGGTAACCTTTGTTTTAGCAGCGATTGTTTTGACAGACAGGTTAGGCTACTTCGAGAGGCTAAATGGGACATATCTGTGGCTAATCTTGCATTATTGGGTGAGTCTGTGAAACCTGAATGTCTTATTTTAAGATGTATTTACTTTGTAGTCGCGCCGTGATGGTATTCAAGCTCTGCTTTGCAATACTTACAGACAATTCTCATTCACTTTTAATGTGAAGTGCTTTTGCTCTTTATAAAATGATGCTTCTGTTCTTTATATGGACCCTCATCCTGCATGTTTCACTGATCATCTGTGTTTGGGTGGATTGAATAGTTGCATTTAATTCTGCTTTCCTTTGTCTGAATGAAATTTTCTGAATTACATATTTGTGGTAGCCTGGGTGACTCACTGGATGACACTGTCCCATTTTGTTTTTTTGGACTGTACTGTAAAGTAAAAAAAAAAAAAAAAAAAACATTCGGTTGGGTGGATTAATGTCTTTTAAGTTTCTGTGTGTGTGTGTAAGATTGCTTGCCATCTCTCCCAGAACGTCCCCGCCATGTTCCCTCTGCTTCCTGTGATAGGCTCCATGCTTACTGTGACATTGGCTTCGGATTAATGTTTATCGAAGCCGGATAGATGAAATTTTGATTGGAATGATGCCCAGTGTATTTTGGATGCAGGCGTAGGCCACACATTATGGGCACAGTTATCACCCCAACCCTAGTAACGTGGGTGAGATCCAAAGTGTGCTAACTAAGGCTTTGTAGTTTTTCCCAGTGGGATTTGGGTCTGTTTCTGGAAGCTGTATCTGGCCATTTACCTGAATGGCAATGGGAGACCCCAGTAACCCCAAACTCCAAAACCCCTTGTTTTCTTTGACACTTTTTCCCCCGCCTTTCAGGAAATGTGTTTTTAATCTGCACTTTTTATTTGTGTTGGAATGTTATCTTCACTCACTATACCACACTTTCCATATTCATTGAAATGTCATAAGGAATTGATTTCATTGTGGAGCATTTCTCATTTGGAAGTTGCTAATAATTTATTCTCCTGAGAGCTGACACTTAAAACAGGAGGCTTTGGTTAATGAATTTCGCACATGGGTTGTGGGCTGTTGTGTTCTTTCCCCCAGAGCTGGCCACCAGGTGGCGCCAGATACCTCGTGCCCGGTGGAGGAAACCCCCCATGGCACTTGCTCCCCCAAACTGAGAAGTCACAATGTGGTGCTGAGAGGTACGAGTGCAGACGTCTCAAAACGGCGCCTCTGGCATGTAGTTTCAATGTTCAGTGCGTTTTGTACACTTGATCTTATTCCCTGTGGGGACCCCTCCCCATGGGCACCGACTCATGGACATGCTCTCCAGGAGCACTACACAAGTACACACACTTTCCATGTGTGCTGCTCAGGTACACACACTTTCCATGTGTGCTGCTCAGGTACTCAGGCATCACATCTGCTTTGCTGCTGTGTCTTCCTTTTTTTGTACAGAATACACTGTAGCTCAGAAATCTCATTTGTGTCTCTTGCCAGGTTTTTACTGTTAATGAGGATTAAAGATACTTCTGCTAAATATCTATAAAATGTTCCTTCCTTCAGATTCCCACCCAAAAGGCTTTGTGTTCCCCTCCATGACTCATGGCTTTCCCTGTGTGTTATTTTTGAGGTTTATTGAAAATTTTGCACACAGCCCACGCCCTGAACCCTTTCTCTAAGGGTTTAATAAATCAGAAAGACCTGTTATTAATGAATTGGAATGGCTGGTTATTTTCCTGGTGATATTTATTTCTGGTAAACAAATGATGGTTAAATTCATGAATCCCCTGACAGCCTGTAGCTGTGGTCTATGACACATCGCTTAGTCACAGTGATCGGAGGGGCACGGAAGGTCATTCTTGTGTGACTCGGACCTCCGTGGTCGTTTTTGCATCTGGGAGGGACGTGGACACCTGCACCATTCAATGGAGATGGGGGACCAAAATCTGGAGGCTTCTGCACACTGCTTGTGTTCCAGTTAAGCCCATCTCTTCCCCATCTGGCCTTGCAGGGTTGTCGGTAGAAATGTGCAAGATCTCTGTAAGGTCACTGGACCGGCAAAGAGGTCACGATTCGGAAGACAAGGCAGTGACGGCCTTGGTAATGGGAGAGGGAGCCGTTTTACCTGGAGGTGCCGAACACGTGCAGTGCTGTTCAGGCTGTGAAGGTTCACCATCCCAGGCTGCAGAGGTACTACCTTCCTTCTCTGGTAACATTTCTTCACAGGTGACTGCATGTGGAGGCCCACAGCTACCCTCTGTGTTTTCAGATTGCTGACGGAGAGGATTCCCTGGGCTCCTGTACAAATGGAATCGCAGTAATAGAAGTGGGGACTCCCTGCACGCCCCAAGAGACCAGGGCACGGCACCAGGATCCGCCGAGTGAGATCACGGACCAGAGAGATTCCACTAAATGCATCTGCCTGACGGAAGATCCGGTGGCTGCTGAAGAACGGTGCAGTGTCAGGGACCCACTGGAACCTCAGGATGGAGAGAGAAGCCCCTCAGGGTCAGACCCTAGCCTCGACCCCCCCAGGAAGCCCAAATCCAGCCCTCCAGAACCTAGTGAGTGATCCTCTCCATCTCGCCTGAGCTTTTCCAAGCCTCCAGTGACTGGCTTCATTTACTGTTTTCCAGTTGCTGGTTTTGCTGTCTTCATTTTCACTCATTTGTTGTTTTAAACAGTTTTATTCAGAAATGGGGCCACAGTTTCATTTAAATTCTCACCAGCCTTTGATGCTGGACCCTCCCTCTTCTCACTTGCGTATGAGAAAGTGGAAAAGTTGACTTTGTCTTCGTACAGTGAAGAGTTGTGGTTGCTGGGTTTTTAGTTATTTATTTTACTTGTCTCAAGGACCTGGAGGATTCTCTTTTCTGCAGAGTTGCACATAACGGTGCCTGATGTCCTTTCGGTCTTTGTTTTCTGGCCCCTTCGAACGAGGGGATCCACTCGGGGATGCAGCATGAACTTCCCTGTTCTGTCCCCTGTGTGCCGGATGAGTGTCCACAGGACTGCGGTAACTAATGGGGGGGCCCTTCGACGGCCGTGTGCCAGTAACCGCATTCGCGTCTGGCCTCTGTCCGCTGCTCCCTGGCTTCTCGGTGTCTCCGGGTCAAACCTGACAAACGTGCCGCTGATTGCTGGAAGGGTGAACCTTCTGGGTCGGGATCCAAGAGTCGCCTTTGGCGGAACATCCCCCAAAAGAGTCAGTGAGTCAGCAGGCCTGTTGGAGCATGGGAAATG
>JAODLD010000040.1:14715395-14732624 GCA_026781065.1 Mormyrops boulengeri | reverse complement strand
TGAACGACACTTAAACACTTTGCGTGCTCTTCACTGACTATGCATCGTACAGAATCCATTAATGACCTTAAGTGGCTTAAATAACTCACTTTAGACTAAATAACTCATTGGGAATTAAAGTTACTGGCTCTGCTGGCTGCCTTGATCCATTGCATCTCTGGACAATGAGACTTTTGAATCTGATGGCACAAGAAGTAGATCCTGGTGACACAAGCAGTCTGGTTAATATAGTGTGTTGAGGATTACAGAATTTTCCGGAGGAATGCTGTCTGTATGACTCTCGACATCTATTAATAGTAATAACTTAGTGTATGATAAGCAATGTCTGTTAGGTACTGGCAAATGTGACTATGGCACATCATCATTATGCCTATTAAACTGGCAAGTGGATACCTTGTTGCCACTGTTGGGCAAGTTACTCAGGAAGAATAATAAATTATTTTCTACTAAGTACTTGTTTTACGAGTAATAGTATTACTTTACTTATTACTTAGTGTCAAAAGAACTTAGTTACATTACTCGTTGTATTACTATATTACTTTCGATCCCCAACCCCCCATATAACAGGGTCATACAACTAGCTTCTTTTAAAAGATGAATTCACTTTATTGAAACAATTAATGTTGTACAGAAGGAGTCAAAAATCAAACAGCATAACCACAAACACTGGAGCCTGTATGAAAAATGATAAATATATGAAGTACTAGTCTCTCCCGACTTTTTAACTGGAGAATTCTCACATTAGAAAGGAGTGTAACGGTTTTACCAAACATTTACAAAACATTAAACGTTGCTTCACATTAAGGATATCATGTCCAGACTGCTGGCCAGTCTGACTTTAATCATAATTAATCCCCAGTCAGCACCACATGTCATATTGCTGCTATGCTAACATGTCAGATGTTTTGATAAATTCGATGTTATATTTTTTGCCGTTTAAACTGTTTTGCTGCCGGGACAAAGGTAGCACTGTCCTGAGGTGTTGTGGTTGCTCGTCATAATAAAAAAGCCTATGTATGTTCTGGTTTAATTGTAGTATTATTATTGTTTTGGAAATTGTAATCCCTTACACTACTCGTTACCGGGGCAAGTAGTAATATTACAGTAATGTATTACTGAGTAACGCGTTACTGCCCAACACTGCTTGTTGCTGTTTGATTATTATTTGGTATGTTTTGTATGGGCGTGTGCATTTCAGGAAACGGGCGTGTATGGGCAGGTGCATTTCAGGAAATGGGCGTGTGAGGGCGTGTGCATTTCAGGAAATGGGCGTGTATGGGCGTGTGCATTTCAGGAAATGGGCGTGTATGGGCGTGTGCATTTCAGGAAATGGGCGTGTATGGGCGTGTGCATCTTGCATATACTAATGAAATTAATTTCCACTCATCTGTGGTTGCACATTTTAGTGAAAATGTGTGCACTCCTTCCACAGGCCTGTGTGTAGGTCTATCCTGTACCTCGATCATTTCTTATTTATTGTTAATATTTTGTAGGATTTAGTGACAATGGTCTTGGTTTTTCATTTCTCGTAGAATACTATGAAGTTTATTTATAATTTCTCAGGATGTGTTTTGCATCTGCATTAATCAAACTATTTTTTACACAGTATCAACCTGGTCCCCGAAGCAGGTTGAATAGATTGCATGGGTAGTATAAAATTTACAACAACTGCCAGAACTTTCATACCTAGGTGCCTTATAGCTGGGAGAGAGATTTCTTTTTGGGGGATTAGGAACACGGATGACATAGAGTTCTTCCTTTTTGTCACAATAGATTTTCAATGTCGATAAAACAAGTGATTTAAGGAAGGAGATCGCTGTCCATTGAAACAGGAGCCTTACATCTGAATGTGTAAAATAAATTTTAACCTTTTTTTCGCATGATGAAATGCTGAAACGCCACCATACCTATCAAACAGTAGCCTATCCCTTTCTTATGCAAGCTGCAAAAGTATGTTTTTAATTAAATAAAAAGCTATGAAGTATATAAATAAACATGCCCTTCTTAACTGAAAGAATGTTTGTTATGTTAAGATGTATGAAATGTTTCGGTTAGAGAAGACATTTAAATAAACTGTGACAGAGCAATACAGTACACGTCAATAAATCTTACTCCACAGTGAAATATGACTTGCCAAGTTTTCCAAAGCAAACCCTGATGTAGTTGTAACAAACTACACATTTGGATTATTGTGATAGTATAAAGATAGAGATAAAATCCAGGAGTTGTAGAACAAAAAAAAGTGTTTAATAAAGGCAAGCAGTATGCTGTACTGTAATTTGTGTAATGCACTGTAAATACTATTCTTTTGACTGATAATTAGGGTGAGTTCTGCTAAAATAGGACATTTTCTGAAAATTTGTTTTTCTGGAAAAATCATCAGTGTCTTCAATCTGAACTTGGTACCATTCTAAATACATTAATGCCCCTTGAACACAATATAGAAAAGAAAATAAAGTATTATCAAATATGTATATTAACTGCAAAGTTTAGCTGTTCCATTTTGCCAGGTGTCCCATTTTCACAATACTCACCCTACGTGAGTGCGGAAACGATTCTGCTAACGCCTGCAGCATATCCAGCCTTTGTCTGCTATCACCATTTTAACGACCCGCTCATAACGTCAGTGGCCTATAAGGACGCAGAATTAGTATAGCTAAAGTTACTGTACATTTGTGTGAAATATCACACTTCATAAGGTGCTGTGTTTGCAGTGTGATTCCCTCTGAGAAGCATTTCCTGCACCTGAGCTGCTTTGGAAGGGTTTAGCAAAGAGGATTAGAGAGACAGAGAGAGAGAGAGAGAGAGAGAGAGAGAGGGGGGGGGGGAAATATTGGGCCCATCTGTCTACCTGAACTGGGAGCTGTCCTCAGCCCCCTCACAGCCACCCTCCAGTTATTAATGAGGATCTCCTCTGGAGGACAATTAGTAACGGTGTTACCAAATACTCCAGGCTATGAGATCCTGATCAACTGGACCAATGAGCGTAGTTATTTATCATCTAACAAGTAACTGAACGCACGCCACTGTTAAAGAAATACTTGAAAGTCCCGCCGCAGGAAAATGGATTTTACGCTCAAATACTCTTTGTGCGTTCTTGCTTTGGTTTTTATGGCAGGGCATTTATGCACAGGTATGTATTTGCAAGTGCAGTGACGTGTTTGATTCGCCTTGCATTGGGACTTTTTATAATGTGATTTCCTGACTTTTTCAGGTTTCGCCCATGCCTTCTCCCAAGGTGATGAACTTCTACCGAAACGAAGCGGTAGAATGAAAGAAATTGTGAAGAGTCAGCTGAGTTCTCGGAAAAGCGTCCAAACGCTGCTTCACAGAGGCATCATTTCCAGGCAAAAGCGCAATGCGATGTTTCCCAGTGGAGTTAAACTTTGCGTGCAGGAGAGTCTGCGGCAAGCTGTTGAAAACCATCTGCATTATTTTCGTCTGCGAGGTAGGCTACTGTTCTGACATTTAGGCTACCTAATATTGTTTGCCCATGTGAAACGATCGCTCCACATCATCATCTCATACGGTTTCCAACCAACAAAATAAACTAATTTTGCGTTGTAGCATTTCAATCCCATACTGTAGGCTCTCATAAAAGGTACAGTTCATTGCTGTATCCTAAGGCCTTATTAAATTATGCTAATAAATGAATGAACACAATTTTATTTCAGTTTTACAACATTTAAGTTCTTGAATTTCTGTTACTCACAGCTGTAGGCGCAGGAATTGCATTTGCACAGTCCCAAACTCCTAATAATTAACCACAGTATTAAATGATCTCCTATGACCCTATCATGGATAACATGTATGGGTGATGTAGGCATGGACGGATGGACACACAATAGTAAAGAAGAAGAAAACAGTAGGATGCTTGGACCTCTAAATAGTGAGAACTAAATTTATGCTTGAGGGTCGGGTCCCAGGCTTTTACTGCATGGGAAAGTTAAAATCACAGGTTTTTAAGGATTAGTCTGAGGAAATGAAATGTTAGCATGGGGATCTGCGGATTATGGAATCTGGTTGTACCCTACAGCAGAGGCAGCTTGTGCTGCTATGAGACAAATTTATATGTGTTCCTCATGGGATGGAGAATCCCAGGCCTGTCGGTTGAGCACTGCAGCCAACACAGAGAATTAATCTTTGTTTAATCACACCTTAACATGCCCTCTGCTCCATTATGCAATCTGGCCTCCTTTGAGTTTAAACTCCTCTCCGCTGAATACACTCTGCTACAGCTTAACAGCAAGTGTCCTTTTCCCGTGATGTACATTCAGTGATGAACAGTAGTGGACTAGCTGACAATCACATTAAGAAGTTTATCTACAGAATATGGAATTGTTTTTTGATGGAGTCCTGTTTGGAGAAATATGTCACACTAATTACCTTACTGGCTTAATTAATAGAAAATGCAAAATTTGTTTCAATGAAAAATGTTCAGTCACTGTACAGGGGAAACCTATAACGCAGTCTTTCTTAACTTAGCCTTCGGAGACCTGGTGCAATCCAAATTTTTGGTTCTTCATAGCACACCTGAACCAAACAGTCAAGCAATCAAGAATGCAAATGTGGATTGGGGGTCCCAACGGACCGGGCTGGGAAACACTGCTATGATGCAAGCAAAGGAAAGTACCGTATTGGCCTGAATATAAGACGACTCAGATTAAAAGACGACCCCCGCACTGTCTGGGAACTTCTTTAGAAAAAAGTTTTTGGAATACTAAATCTTACCTTTATAAAGAAAAATAATTTTAGTTCACAAGAACATATAAGTTAACCAATCGGATTACAATAAATGTATTAAACAGCAAACATTCCAAAAAACAAATGTATTATGGGGGGAGTCAGTATATAATCAGTAATACAAACTCCACAACCCTCTAGGGCACAGAATGTTTTCGATGCAGCTTACCCACATGAAGAGGGTAAAAAACATATTGCGGAGAAAGGTTGAGCCGTATCAATAAATGATATGACGGCTCTTTAAAAAATAATGTTATTGTCTTTATTAACAGCCGCTATCAGTTTAATACTAGCAGCGGCACAGCCAGAGAAGCCGACAATTCACACGACACTTAGGGATACACGCTAAACACACGCATTCCCTGGGCTACCAACTCTCACGCATCTGGTGTGACAGTCATGCTCTTACGATCACGGAAGAAATCTTACCGCAAGTCTGTATTACGGTATTTGGCACAGTCTGTTCCCTTTCGTGTCTAGACCCTGAATATAGGATGACACCTCTTTTTCTGAAGTCTTTTGAGGAAAAAAAAGGTCTTATATTTCGGCCAAGTTTGTGATAAATAATATAGATAACACCACTTCATAAGCTATTACCCCTGAAAATGTGTTAAAGATTCAAAAGAAAGATATAGAAAAACAGGACATACAAATATAAAGGTCTTATTGTTTGGAAAACACGTTGGGACCCTTAATGTTTGGAGAACGTTGAACAGGCGTGTAGGCTGATGTTCCATCTGCATGACATTCCTTCTGGTAAGTTCTCCTGGCAGAAGAGTGGATGAGTTGACTGTGCTCTTTCTCCGATTATGTTCCAGTGTGCCAGGAGACTGTGTGGGAGGCCTTTAAGATCTTCTGGGACCGGCTGCCAGAGCAGAGTGAATACAACCTCTGGATAAGCATCTGCCTGGAAGGGACTCTCAGCACGTTTAATATTGGTGCCAACTTCAGTGAATCAGAAGAGCATATATCCCTGGTACAAAGGGTGAGTTGAGGGGTATGTCTCAGCTGATATACACAGCTGAAGATGTGGCATGCCAAATTACTGTACCGTAAAGCTTGGATTATAGTAATCAAATTTTGTTTGAGAAACAACAACAAACAACGCAGTTTCAGTTGAGGATTATGAATAATTTCATGCTAATGCTATAATGTCCCTTACTAGTTGGATATCGCTTGATTTTAAGGCATCGCTCCTCTTTTTCAGAGAATATCAATGAACGCAACATTTAGGTAAGATTTCTGCTTGCATTTACTATGCTGCTCGCTTGGTAAGAACATTGGGCAAATTTGTGGTCCTCAGGCCTAAGCAACATGTTATGAAGACTGAATAGCCTGTTTTGCTCATGCAGATTATTTAGAAATACCAAATACTGTCAATATGATGTCCCTAGCACTGCAAATGTTACCTTCAGTTGTTCAGAAATGTCTTCAGGAATCATTATGGACTCATCTGTTCTAGCTCAGACATGTAGTGTACACTGTATACTCCCCCCTCCACTGGGTTGAATGTAGTCTTGCATTGCTTATGCCCTCCTGTACCTCAAGCCACCCACCTAGACCTGCCAGCTCCCAGACACCCATATGTAAGTTCTTGTATGCAAAGCAGCCTCCAGAGATGTTCTACTGGCAGTCTTTTAATCGCCCTGTAAGTTCGCTTGCTTGTTTCTTTCCTGCAGCTCGGAGATAACTGAGGAGCCACAATCCACAAGCACCAACCAGGAAGGTGTGTATGTACTGCTTGCTTAAAAGCAGTTGGGCTTAATTGATAGCACCATTCCGGTCTTTTTTGATCAAGTTTTATATGTGGAACACTAAAACTATTTGCTTAATGATTCCATGTTCTATGTACCTTTCTCATCTGTTTTTTTGCCACTTGCAGATGAAAACATACAATTGGCAGTGGCTGCCGGCAAAGAGATTAGCACAAAAGCTACCTTAGGAGGTGGACCGGAGGGGGCCCCAGGTGACACGTTGGGGTTCACTGTGGAGAGCGCTGTGGTGGTTACACAAGAAGTCATACCAAATGTTCCTCTGGAACTTGCCATTGAAACGACACCAAATGGACGTGGAACCAACTCAGAGCAGATGTCTGTTAGGGTCGCCTCCCAGAATAGTCTGGTCGTCTCCTCAGAGGTTATTCCTGAAGTCACCATGGAGGTTTCTCCAGAGGTCATCCCAGAAAAAACTGTAGGGGTGACCCAAAAAGTCTTTGCTGAAGTCCCTGCGATGAACACCCAAAAGGCTGTCACCTCTGAAGGAACATGGGAAAACGCTTTGATGCAGAACGTCACTACTGAAGCCACGCAGAATGCCATGGCTGCAATGAAGTTTGGGGCTGCTATCAAAGATGGGACTGCTGGTCTAGAAAGTGTTATAGAGGATGAAAATACAGTAAGGAGTTTGGGGAATATGGATATAAATATTATCAGTCATATCCCTCACTGAAAATAGTTAAAAGGCTGATTTTAACTGACACAAAGAAAAAAATGGGAGTAGTACACAGATGTGAATAATCCTATTGAGTATAGTAGTGTACATGCATCGTATCTCAGTTCGTGCGAGTGTGGCGTATCCCCTCTGTGTTCAGATCACTAATGAGATTGACGGCATCGCCGGCAAGCCAGCGCAGCACCAAGCAGAGCAGCTGGTGGAGCTCAGCGTCCAGCTGAAGGGAGAGAATTATGACGATGCTCTGAGAGATCCTTCGAGCTCCGCGTACCACCTCCTGGCTCAGCGGTTTGCTGAGAAGGTGGGACACCGGCTGTCATCTTCTCAGCTATAGTTTAATGATCATTGTCATCACTTGCTCTTTCCACACTCTTTTACCTAGCCTCTCTTCCTCCACCTCATCCACTTTTCCAAGTGTATCTCAACTCACTTCTTTCATAAGGTCTTAAGCATATTATTACCATTTTCCCCATGGTTTTGCCAAGCAAGGAACAGGCTGGAAATATTTGTTTTTTCCATTACATTCAGGACCTTGGACTGCAGCTTTGACTGTAAGGTTATTACAGTTTAAAAAAAAACCCTGACCTCTTTATCATGATTTGTTGTTGTAATTCCAATTTCATGGGGCAGCACCTAAGTACTGTAACAAAGACAGGGATATGTAAACATCAGCTAGCATCCATCCATCTTCTAGCTACTTACCCAGCTTTGAGTTGTAGAGGGGGGCCTGGAGACTATCCCAGGTAAAAGGCTGGGATGCCTGTCTACTGTAGAACACACACACAGTCTAAGTATAGCCTAAGTCAATGTCTTTGGGAAACCAGAGGAAACCCTATTGACAAGAGGAGAATATGCCAACTCCACATATACAGAGAGGAGGTCTGGAGGTTTGAGGCAATGGTGCGACCCACATAACCATCAGGCCACCCTTCGTCCACTAGCACCGTGTTTTCTCAGCTCCCGGTAGTGAAAACATGGACCAGCTGTGGGTCCCCAAGGATTGGGTCGAGAGATGGGAGGGAGCAAAAATGTGGACTGTCTGGCAGGGACCTCGGAGGGAGCAAAAACATGAACCGTCTATGGGTACCTGAGGACCGGATTGGGAAACACTACACTAGCAGTATTAGTTAGAAGTAGCCTAACTAGTGTGTCATTAACTTACAAGACACTGGCTTTTCTCTCAGCTTATACAGAACACAAAACACTATTTTATTTCTGAGGAAAATTTTTCCTGACAACTCTAGGTCCCATAGAACAAATCTGTCAAAACAGTAAGAAATGATGGGATTTATGAACTCAATACTCTGTATTTTGGATTTACAATATTTATGTCCTGCACAAGCATGTTTATAAAAAGCAGTCTGAAAAACAATGTTGCTGCACTTGATATCATAACTATCACTGAGTGAGACATTAAGATGGCTTTGCTGGGAGGTAGCCAGTCCAGAGCTAAATGATTCTTGGGATATCACTGGGCTGAAATTTGATGGTAGCATGAAGTGGTAAATGGTAGTAATGGAAAAACAAACCTTTGCAGTATATTATTGCACAGGTCAACAATGCAAAAACAACATCACTCACAGACGTTAAAAAGTCAGTTGAAATGCAGGCAGATTGTTTTGAACGTTGTATTATTTGCAAATCACAGAGAGCAATGAATCACCGTCCTTTTAAGTCTGAGGACAGTGTTCTGGAGACTTTTCCATTGCTGGACAAGGGCCTCCATTTCTGGCAGCTGCACATCCCAAGGTTTTCCCGGGAAGGGTCTGAATGCAGCTTTATGTAAGAAACACACACACATCTGGAGCGCTAGGCCAGGAGACACTGCCGGTGTGAGTCAGCCTGTCCCTGTAGGAACGGCAGGAGGACTCCCGGCCCGATCCAGTCACATGTATGATGGCGAGACCAGACCGCAGGAGGTCCCCTTATTTTCTGACCTTACCACAGATGGGCTGACAGCTGCTGAAAAACAAGAATCTCTCAAGGATGGCCCCGGAGCCTGCTAGGCAAAGTGCTCATATTCCACATGGCGTGCAGACAGCCGAAACAGGCACTTAATAAAACAGAAGGACACATATTTGCCAAAAATAAAACTAATGAGTTCTTGGCCGTCTCACTTTTCCTTCTCATTTTTTTTCTCTTCATATTGTAGATTGAAGATGCTTTTGAAAAGCTGCCTGGTTTTAAGGAAATCTACATACTTGAATTCAGGTAAGTCCTGGTGCTGGGCACACTGTTCAAAATATGTAGCCAAAGCTTACATAAAATCATGAACGGAAGTATGTGTTCAGGAATTTTATTTCAGAATTAATTGAATTAATTTAAGGTGTTCAAATAAATGCATTTTATTTTTTATTTCATACAGGAAACAGAAGAATCACAGAGGGTGAGCATCTAATACCTACGTCTGTTTGGGCTGATTTCAGTCTCTGCTGGACTTTGCTTAATGGAAACATGGCCTGCTTTTGTGCAATCTAATAAATGCCACCCACGTGGCCTCTGTTTCCAGAAGGTCTTGTTTTGAAATCTGAAACAGGCTTGTTAATCTGGATACTGTTGGGTGTTCAGTTTACATTTGGTAGTCACTGAGCTGGACCAGATGAGTTACCCACAAGTCACGTCACAGATTTCCAGTAAGATACTTTAAGCAACCTCATTTTCTAGTTTCCTGTCAGTCACAATTTAGCATACGAGTCACATGATTAGTGATGATGCTCCCAATTCCTGTCAATCACCATTGAGCATGCAGGTCACATGATCAGTGATGATGCTCCCACTTCCTGTCAATCACCATTGAGCAAACAGGTCACATGATCAGTGATGATGCTCCCACTTCCTGTCAATCACCATTGAGCATACAGGTCACATGATCAGTGATGATGCTCCTGTTTCCTGCCAGTGACCTCACCACACTCATACCATGGATGGGGGAAAAAAATCTCTAATGTGGCAGAGGCTGGAAGGACTTATCTGTTTTCTATCCTGTCCAGCACTACTGCTCCCATCTTGTAGTCATATAATCATGGACCCTCCAGGCACACACTATGGCGAACACATTTTGTGAGCTCATTGGTGCTTGCATACCACCTGTGCTTTCAACTGTGTATATATAGGGGTATAAAGCTGACTCATAAAATATTCTGTTCTGCCTGGTCTTTTGTGGTGGCTGGCTTTAATAATACACGTGAGAGAAAGGCAAAACTCATCTGACCGTGCTGTCATGAAGGTGTTTAACGTTAATACAGTTTATTTAGATGATCAGATGGTAATGTCCAGTTGGGATGTGGTTTAGCTGGGCTATTCTTCGTGGCTGTTGTGCAGGAAAGACTCTGTGGTGGTCTACTATGCCATCATCCTGGATGTCAGCTCTGGGGGCATCAGCAACGAGACCGCAGACTACATCAACCTACTATCAAATTCGGTGGAGAAGTCGTACCCTGAGCCGGATGAGCACCCCGCGGTGTTCCACTCTGTGATGGATTTCCGCAACTACGTTGCAGAGGCTCTGCACAAGGAGAACCTAATCGGAAACAGCGTGCTGGATGTGGATGCGTCTTCGCTGCAGCTAGAGAGTGGTACGGGCCTGTCTGTGTAGAACACATGCTGTGTAGCGATCAGTGCTAGCTGTATGAAATGGCTAAGGGTGGACGGTGAATGTAATTGATGGCATATAAACTACTCAAATTTAGCTTTAGAAAACTGGCCTAGTTACATTTTTGTGGAGGAGAGATTAAGTATTCGTCCAGTATTGTAGTTCCTTGGATGAAACAGCCAGTTTTTAATCTGGATAATTCCAGTAAAAATAAGCCAAGAAAGCGGGATTTTTGTTTACATAATGAGTGCTGTGTATATGAACCAGTACAGATTTTTTAAATTTAGTTTTATTTTTCTATTCGCTAGTTTTTCAGCTATGTGCTGTTGAGACGAGGTCACTCTTTTTGACTGAGCCATGTTGGGAAAACCGTACTTATTACTAATTAACAGTTATGTAAGGAAACTTTAATGAAATTTGCAATTGGATAATAAATTAATTGCATTTAGTATGATTAAGAGTGTCAGAGCGACAACTGGGTCTTCATGAATAGATGTTTTGGGATTTGTATGCAGATTTAGCCCCATAATTACCTAGTAATAAAATTTAATGTAAAATTTAATACTCTCTGTACTTTATCTTATTTAAAACAATAAATGCACACAGTTTAACAATCACGTACACAGACACATATATATTAAGTGGCATGCATTCACTCCAAATACAGTGTGCTCAAAAGTGTTACCAAAAGAAATAAAATAAAAACGTCTTTATTTGTTCATTAGCTTCATATTGCAATCAAATTACAAGAGAAATTCTGTAATTTTACCCAGGCCAAGCGGCCTAGAGATCCAATGCCACGCTTCACAAGTAGGGATTAGGTTCCTTCTTCATGACCTTGACTTATTTTATGCCAAACCCACCTCTGGTGTTTGTTGCAAAAGAGTACAATTTTGTTTCATCTGACCACAAAACCCGCTTCCAATCAAAATTCCAGTCATGTTCTGCAAACTCCAGACTCTTGTGTTTGTTGTTTGACGTCAGCGGAGCATTTTGGCAAGTCGGCCAGATAGTTTGTAGGCATGGAGGTGGTGTCTAATTGTAGTTTTGGAGACTTGGTAACCTTAGTATGCAATTGTCCAATTGTGATCCTTGTAGAAGATTTCCCTCTTGAACTGTCTTCTTCACTTTATGTAGAAGCAAAACAAGACTGTGTTTGCCCCTAGGCAGATTCATGACTGCTGTAGTTGTTTGAAAACTTTAAATTATTGCTCTAATAGCTATTTTTATAGTCATTGCCTGATTTATGTAGGTCAGCGTCCTGTTGTTTGATTTGTGCATCCTCTGGTCTTTTTCATGTCGATGTTTGTCAACTCGTGTTTATGCCTCAGTGGAACAGGAAGTCATGCATCACCACTGCAGAGTTTCTAAAAAAATTAAAGTTATTAATTGATTTACCTCACTGAAAAACTAGATTTCTCTCATAAATTGAATAGACCAAACTAGTAAACAATAGAGACTTTTTTTTGGCTCATTTTCATCAAAGGGGCCAATAATTCAGGAGGAAACTGTATTCAGAATGCTCACTTCCTTACCTGTTCAGCTGGAACCTAACTCGTGTTCCACCGGAAACTTAGCATAGAGATTCGTTACTGAATGCATAAGCAGGGTATGTCATTAAGACATTCATCCATTATATCAGTGCTAATGATATTAATTGTATCTGGTGTGTGAAACATGTTGCTTAATGACATGTCCCTGTGTCTGATCTCCTTTCACTCTTCTTTACAGTTAGGACTGTGTTCTCTGGTGCATCTAGACCAACTGGTGGACCAGTCAGTTCCAATTACTTCATGGTGAGAGATGGGGCATTCCCAGCCAACATTGTTCCACCTTGATATGTGCTGGTAGCTCCAAGACCAAAGGCCTTTCTGTGTTGTGTTGCTTCATCCAGAAATTGCCATTAAAAACTTGACCGTTGAAAAAAATGTTACTTCATATTTTAAATTCAAAACACATTGAATGCATATTTTGATAATATTGCAGTTGATTGTCATTGAACAGCTTGTCCTGTAATAATTAGATTAAACTGAGTATAGGCAGTCCCCGGGTTAAGACCGTTTGACTTACAGACAACTCATACTGATGAATGGATTAGCATAAAGCCTATAATATTAAAACTATGATTTAAATACAATGGTTTGTAATTACAAACGCATGCACTACTTTGTGATGCTCATTAAAACATTACATGGCTTCAACAGTTTGCCAGCTCGAGATACAGTACGGTATGTAACTACTTTATCATAACTATATTATTATTATTATTATTCAGTACTGTATTATTATTTTTCCAACTTACCTGCAAATTTAACTTAAAGACAGACTGGATCTTGTTCATAACCTGGGGACTGTGCGCATATACACTGTACTGAGTTCATGTAAAGGTAACCACACATGAATTGGCATTATGTAGTGCAGAATATATTTGTGTGTTGAAGCTGATCTTTACAAATACATATGGCGGAATTTTACACCTGTAGGTCAATGTTCTTTGTTGGCATAAATGTGGTATTCCGTATTTACATGCATTTGATTAAAGATAACTTTACTTCATTGAGGTAGAGAAAAGACCCAACTAAACCAACTCTGTGATACCTTTCCTTGTATAAAAAGCTTCTGCATTAAAAGTTTTGCAAAAATGCACCTGCCACAATCTGTCATAATCATTTGTAGCAAAGCTGTGTGCCTTTCACATCATTCATTACAGTTATAGCATTGTGGTTTCTATTGGTAAACAGTAAACATTCCCTGAATACACATCCTTTATGGAAAAACACTGTCCTCCAATTGTATGCTTGTTCTCGAGTGCATGACTGCAATTCAGCATGTAAAGGTTTGAAAATGCAACAGTTTTGAAAATATGCTTGCGGTGCATGTACAAATGAAAATTTTTACAAATGTCATATAAATATCGCCAGGTAGTGTTGCGCGGGTCGGCTTTTTTTAACACCCGCCCCAAACCGACCCGTCAGGAGATCCAAACCGCCCCGCCCAACCCGCAAAAATACGCGTGGATAGTGACCCAAAACCCGACCCGACCCGAGGGGAAAAAAAAACACCAGTGAGCCTGTATTGCCATGGAACCTACCCATGAAGTGTCATTTTGTGACACTGTAACCCATAGATGACATAGATTTGTGCTAGATTCGCACTGAAGATGACACAATTTTATGCAAGATTAACCGTATACCAAACAACAACAAAGAAAACGAAAGATCGATTTTTACGTCGTTATTTATTGAATGGTTGCGGAAAATTGCACGAAAGACATCTCTCTCGCACACACACAAACACACACAAGCGCACATGTAAGCAAAACACACTAGTTGTCAAAACTGTAACATCTGATTAAGTTAGCCATGTCTTCATCGGAGGTCTAGGAGAGGTTTTGGCGGTGTAAACTAAAGCTACCGATAGCTTTATTTCCTTTTATTTCCCATATTGTGATTGCGAGTGGAACTAGGAGATCCTCGTGGTAATTCGAACCCCGTTTAGAACACGTTTTGATCGATAATGAAATGCGTTTTGTAACATTTTGACCCGCCCGCACCCACGATATTTTAAAAATGTCTGCCCTAAAACCGCCCGCACCCGCGGGTCTCCCGCGCATCACTACCGCCAGGTAAAAGATACAATACTGAGGAAACACATGCACAACACAAAAACACAACATTATTGAGATTAAATATTAAATTATTATTTTGTAGAGTTACACAGATGTGCATCCATAACAACATCTTCCTTTTTGGTGTCCCAGGACTTGGTACTTGCAGCTCAGAACCCAGCAGACATACCCAGGCAGGAGCTCAGCAGCAACAATGTACTTGTCAGTGGTTTCAGAAAGGATACCTTCCTTTTTGACCCCATGGACTTTTCTGACATAAAAACAGGCTCCCATGCTCTGGACTCCTGGACAAATGAAGTCATTGTCTCGGAGGAGAGCCCCACTCAGCTCCCTCGACATTTTTTTGATAAGCTGTTTGACATGAACGCAGGCCACATCAGTTCTGTACGAGGTGCTAACAGTGAGTAGCTCTTGGTCTGTGCAATAAATGAAGCAAGCAAACACACAAACACATTCAACACACTACTATGTATTGATAAAAAAAATATGACCTGACTGCTTTATAAAACTAAAAGGGAATTCACCTAATATTCAGTATTTCCTATGCTGTAATTTTTATTGGAGCGAAGGATACTTATTTAGTCCTTTTTTTTGGAAAAAAAAACGTAATTTTCCTTACTTCATTGGGCATAAACAACATGAAACTGAAATTTCACTCAGAGACATCATGGCGAAATATTATGGAAAAACTCAGTTCATCATACATTAAATATATTTTTATGTACATGTTTAACTAACAAAAATATTTGGGTGAAATTCCATTCTGACTTTATAAGTATGTAACTGGATGGTCTACTATGTTTCCACAGAAGCTAAAAGACACCCTAATTTATAATCACAATGTCTGGATGCTGTTTTTAGAAAGAGGTGGTATTGAAGAAGAGGGAATCCTTTTCGGCCCAACAGAGAGCAGCACCTATGGCTCTGTGACCAGTAAAGCGGAGCCTGAAGTTGGCCCTGTCGTTGATTCTCCCGTTCCGCCAATGGTGTCTCCTGGTATGAAAAGTAACAGCACACAGAAAAGCACACTGGACTTTGGCTCTGGATCAGGCTCCTCTGAAGGTGAACATAATGCCAACTCATGGTTTTCCATGACTGTGAGTGTGGAACTCAAAGACTCCAGAAAGCTTATAGTGAACAATAATTCATCACCTGAGCATAACAGAGAGTCAATAGAGGAGAAAGGAATCTTCATGGAACCTCCAGAAGTTTTAAACAGTGGGACGCCTGTCTCAAAGGAAGATTTTGAGTCCACAGTGCAAACAGTTGTTATAATTGAAGAACCTGATCAAGACAAGACATCAGACCACACATTTTTGGGTGAAATCCAGGTCCAACAGTTACCACTCAGCCTGACTTCATGGGCACCAATCGGTCTCCTGTGTTCCAGACTTCAGAAACATTAGCAATGGTGCCCTCCATGCTGTCTGTGGAAGCCTCTGGTATGTACCCTGAACACTACATGAAGGTGCCATCCATCACCAGCATGCCAACTCCTGCTTCAGAAACAACATATGCCGGCTTAGTTTTCACAAATGCCGTCGGTATAGAAAATTCATTTGATGACCCAGAAAGCTTTTTGAGGACGGAGTCCCTATTCCCTGCCAGCTATACCCCATCTAAATCAAGTGAGAGTGGACACATCCGTGGTCTTCCAGAGGCTGTAGCTGAAGATGAAGTCCATCTGGTGATGACAAACAGGCAGCCGGGCACAGAAGTCCTAAACATTCCATCGTCCACTACATTTTCTCTGGAAAGGGAATCTCCTTTCAGACAAATGTCTGAAGAATCTGGCGAATTCCCTCTTGAGGAATCAGCCCATTTACTTTCATTCCCAAAGCTGTTTACTACGTCTCCATATTTACCAGACAAGAAAACTGAGATTTCTTTTTTTGGTGATATCGCTAGTTTCGAAAGTGATTACCACTTCTCTCCTGATGATCTGCTGGAGGGCATTCCTTAAGCCCCAGAAGAGGGGCTCTGTGGGAGAAATGCCCTGCTAGAAACACATCTACTCACCACCAGCATGTATAATACTGATATAAACCCATTCTATCAACCAACGCTCAGATCTAACACTGAATTACTAAACAATGAAGAACGCATTGATGCAAAAACAGAGGGGACCAACATTGTAACAGAACCTGTTGCCTTAAATCCTACACTACATACTGGATCATTGGATTACATGAGCCAGCCGGAAACTGATACATATGAGCTAGATATCTCCAGTGCTGCTAATTCAGATGCATCATACCAAGTACTTGAGTATGATGGTGAATACTCATCTAGGACTGCCCAAAGAAATGACATGGTCGGCATTTCTGAGTCGACTATTATGGGACAGTCACTAACAGTGTTCGTCAGCCTCAGGGTCACAAACATGATGTTCTCCGAACATTTGTTTAACAAGAGCTCATCTGAGTACAAAGCTTTAGAGCAGAGGTTCCGTGAACTGGTAAAGTATGTTACAGATTTTTATTAGTTAATCTTTTAATTGGGTGTCAATTGACAACCCTCAAAACAATGTTTTCCACTGTTCCACAGCTTGTATCTTACCTGCAATCCAACCTCAGCTACTTTCAAGACCTTGAGATCCACAACTTCAGGAATGGCAGTGTTTTGGTAAATAGTAGAATGAAATTTATCAAACCGGTGCCTGAAGGCGTCAGCAATATCTATCTATCTATCTATCTATCTATCTATCTATCTATCTATCTATCTACAGTGTTACCCACGTGTGTATATTTTCAAATTTTATTTCTTGTATAGTGTAATTTATTGTTTGTATTGTGTCATTTATTGTCTGTGTACT
>JAODLD010000040.1:14699505-14715295 GCA_026781065.1 Mormyrops boulengeri | reverse complement strand
GCTTGTGAGAAAAAGCTCTCTGGCAGTCTATCTATCTATCTATCTATCTATCTATCTATCTATCTATCTATCTATCTATCTGTCTGTCTGTCTGTCTGTCCTATTTGTTAGTTACTTAGATTGTTTATTTATTTATAGTCAATGAAAGATTATAATCCATATGGCTTGCTTTCCAAATGGGGAGCCTGAGATTTTCTGTACAGGAAGACTATACTTGTCACGTATTCTTCATAGCAGTAAATGTCTATGGGCAGCATTACGATTTAACCATTCGATAGCCTTTAAAACCCAAAAAAAGGACAAAAAAATTTTTTTACTTGAAGAAGTTTAGAAATACATGCGGATATGTTTTTTATTATTGAGTAGTAATTTTAAACACCTTTGAAATGTCATGAAACCATGAACATGCTGTTAAAGAATTTGTCATGGTGACTCTAAGTGTGAAAGCCCTAAGTATTTCAGAAATGTTCCCACATCTTCTGCCCAGATGGTACTATCCATGAAAAAGCAGCCAAGTGTTTCAGTGTGAGGTGGAGCTGGTGATGAATAATGCTTAAATTTACCGAATGAAAACATTAGTGTGGTTTCACTGGGATGAAGCTTAGTTTCTGGGTCATGTAAGTCTGGAGCAGGTCTGGGTTTATCTGAGGGGAGTAAAATCAGAACTTCACCATGTCAGCATTGTATGATTATTTTCATGTCCCATGAAAGCTACAGTAACCTGTTAGATCTTTAGCTTTAGCTTTTTTGGAAAATACATGCAGAAATCAATAGAACTGGTGCATTTTTCATGTTTAACTTACATATTTGTTATTAATTCAATCAAAACATCTTTGAACAAAAATCTGTTCATCTTCATTCATTTGAACATAAAACTGTTTTTTTTTTATTCTTATTTTCATGGTCTGACAGGTCAGTAAAAATAACTCTCTGGGACACATGTTGCCCATGGACTGTTCTTTGCTCAGGTCTGGTCTACACTCTGACTAAACCATAGACTGTGTTTATATTGTTAATGCTGATTAACTTTGGCGTTTGAAGCTCCACATGGTTTCGGGGCCACACATTTATGTGTCTTCACCTGCTTTAAGTAAAGGGTTAATCACACTCATAATCTGAACAAAACAAAAGTTTCCCAGGTTCCCTGTAAAAATAAAAAGACAGTTACAAAGATTATTTGCACAGAGACTGATAACCTGCTTGATCCAATGCTGCATGTCGTTGATTAACAGGTGAAGAAGCAAACCCCTGCAAGTTCCAGATGTGTACTGAATTCTCCAGATGTGTGGTGAACCAGTGGTCAGGTGAGCCGGAGTGCGTTTGCGATGCCAGCTACTTCAGTTTGGATGGTCTGCCCTGCCAGAGTATCCGCGAGCTACAGATGGACTTCTGCTTCAATGACGGGAGGTGTGACATCATTCCTGGCCAGGGGGCCGTCTGCAGGTAGGCATGGGGGCCTGTTTATCTAACCTGCTTTCTCTAATCGTGGGTCATTGTGGAAGAATCTCATTAGAGGAAGCATTTGTAAACCATCCATCCATCCATCCATCCATGCATCCATCCATCCATCATTTCACTGCTTATCCTACTAAAGGTTTTTGGGGATTTGTTAACTAATTAAATGAAATTTTATTGCACAAAAAGAAAGCAAGTTGTAAAATAAAACTGTCTGAGTTTCAGGTTTGATTGGTTGTGAAAATCTGGTTTCCATTTTCCGCCGAGCATATAAATTTAGGAGATTAATTAGATGCTTTAAGAGTAAATAATTTGTTGATGTCCACATGTATATAACACGTCTGAGGCAGCTCTCTGTAATACTAGCTTTTATAAACACAGAGTCTGTGGCATTTTTATACTTTAAGAAGAATGAGAGATGTCAGTACAATGTATTGATACTTGGACACAGTTGGTGTGTGTGTGACTGTAGAGTGTGGAGCATGCTGATGCACCGCCCCTTTTGTCCAGGTGTTGGATGGGGGGGAGCTGGTGGTCCTGGGGTAAGCACTTTGAGGAATACATGTCAGAGCCCCTGGTGGTGGGAATCGCCTTCGTCTCCATGTTCGGGCCCCTGCTGACTGCCACCGTCATTTTCTTCCTGGCTCAGATGCTGCATCACCAGTATGAAAAGATGGAGGTGGAGGATCCCCAGAGGTGAGAACGTGTGTCACTTTCAAAGGAAATACACGTTTAGGGGCTCATTCCTGCTCATGAAGACCTTTTCTTGTGCCCTTGGCCACCGACTTGGCAAAATTTCTGAACAGTGACATGGAAATGCAATAATATCTATATTTTATTCCTGCTTTGTCTTCAAATAAAGTTTTTAGTGGAAAGGATTGATGAGTCTAGTGGCCTCCTGCCCTCACAGACTATCGTATGACATGAATGATGGGTAAGATGGTTACTCCGGCTGTAAGCCACACCGTTATGTAATGTCATTTTGTCGAGCCGTCTGGGTTTGGCTTTCACATGACTTACTGCTGTTAGTATGCTCCAGCTACGACCTTCTTATGAACTGAATAACTTCTAATTCTGCTGCACACCAAGTGCCTTAACAGCTGTAAATTGATACATGCTAAGGTTACTGTTTTGTAAAGGGAAGCTGTCATAATAAGATTAACGAGTGACTGATCTGAATTTTTTACATCTGCTGGACTTTTTTCGTTGCGGTACCCTGGCAGATTGCTGGGGCACATATGTCATTTGTCTGTATGTAAACGTGTGTTTTACTGCCCTAATGTCCCCCTCTTACCATCACTCTTTCATACTGTGGTATCAGGACTTCGTGTCACGGAGCAGTGCTTGTTTCTCTTCACTGTGAGGTCCCTGTTCGGGTAAGCTCTCTGGTTATGAAGTCCCTGTTCAGGTAAGCTCTCTGGCTGTAAAGTTCCTGTTCAGGTAAGCCCACTGGCTGTGAAGTCCCTGTTCAGGTAAGCTCTCTGGCTGTGAAGTCCCTGTCCGGGTAAGCCCACTGGCTGTGAAGTCCCTGTTCGGGTAAGCCCACTGGCTGTGAAGTCCCTGTTCAGGTAAGCTCTCAGGCTGTGAAGTTCCTGTTTGGGTAAGCCCACTGGCTGTGAAGTCCCTGTTCAGGTAAGTCCCCTAACTCATGCTGAGCTGCGTAACAAGCCTGTTAAGCCCCACACTGCAGAAAGGTGAATGGAAGGTTCTTACTCGTTCGGCATAATTCTATACCAAAGTACTCATGTCAGTTGCTGAACACCTTTTATCTTCAAGTTTTTACTACTTGTCTAGAAAAGTATTACAGATTGGGTGTGTGTGTATATATTGATTGATTTGTGCTTGATTAATTGGTGATTGTGGGCACAGAATTGTACCATATTCAAGTACAAGTGGACAGAAAACCATTTAGCCAACAGCAATAATGTAACATTCATTCATTCAATAGAAACGGCACCACACAGTTCTGCGTCTAACCTTCTCCCCTTCTGTTCTTGTACAAGTTTCCTGTACACCATTCCTTAGCCACCTTGATCTCCTCATCCCTGCAGGAAATTCAGGGTTAGCTACAGATACTCAAGATGTACACTAAGGGCCGCCAGTTTGCAGACTTGACGGAGTGCCAGGAGTGAGTCTACTGTCACAGTGAAATAACGAGACTTTGAAGAATGGGGGGAGTGCAGGGGGAGGCTGCAGGGTCAGACTGCTTCACATATTTCACCTGCCAGGAGGCTACAGACAAGTGGGTACAGTATGTGGTTCCATAGGTTAGGACCCTGTGTCTATGATCAGAAGGTTGCTGGTTCAGATCACGGTCAGCAGAATAGTTTCACATTGAGTCCCTTGAACACAGTCACTCACCACAGTTTCTCCAGCGACGGGCTGACCCTGCTTTATCAATTGTATATAGCTTTGGATGAAAAAGTAAATGTACAGATATAGACCAAGGGTAACGTGTCAGCCTTGATATGTATCTCCTCTCTCTTTACCTGGACTAGAAAATATGTGTCTGTTTTTCCATTCTCTACTCCTGCTGCCTGTGCAGAAATCAAAACGTGCAAAAGAAAATTAGGGGTAATGGATTTATGCCTAAGGTTATTTAGGGATAATAATAGGATGGACCTGAAATTCTGAAATGATGCGGTGATGGTTGGACCAGGACCATTGACCATTGCATTATGCAGTAAATAGCCAAAGAAATGTTTAAATATTTAAATGGCTGAACATGTATTAAATTCCAGAGATTTATTACTTTTCAGAGTTGCCCACCAAACATTCCCCTTTGCTCTTGGCACAGGTTGGTTGTCCTCTCTTTGTTTCAGTTTTTATGGTCGAAAAACAGGTTCGGTACAGGGCTGGCTTGATTTGGGAGGGCAGGCAGAAATTTTGTTTGGGCATAAACCTTGTTTTCTGACCCATTCCCATTCATGAAAAGAGCATATTTTGCGTATTTTATTATATGATATATTTTATAGGAGATTTATACGACCAAACTAGCCAAACGGAACTGAAATAAAAGGATTTTTTGTGATTGGTTGAACACACCTAGGAGGGGCCCAATGAAAATGTCACTGATATGTGTGTCACCTTGAAACATCCCTTCCTTAGACCTGGTCATGTCCAAAAAGAAGAAACTCTGTTGCCTTTAGCCATTGGTGTCGTTTATATTCTGGACACATAGCATTCCAGGGAAAAATATCACTAACCCCAGACCTGAGGTTAATTTCCCCACCAGCTGTAAACAATGAAAGGGAAAAGCCATACCTGAAACCAGTGCAGACGGATTTGGGTAAAGTTCTGAAGGAGACGCTTCCGAACTCGGAACAAAGACCAAAAGTGAATCCAACTAGAAACCCAGATGATTTTGGGAGTGGACGGACTTTGAACTCAGACTGGGGAGAAGGAACAGAGAGACAGGAAGACAAGGGCGTTATTTATGTTCGTACTGTGACCCATCTCAAGCGCTCAAGTATTTGGTTCCTCAGGTTGCGTCTGAAGGAACCTACTTACCAACAGATCAAAACAGTGAGGCCTTCTTGTTTCCTAACAGGACCCCGAGTGTGTGAAGAGAGTGCTGTCCCTTGGAGACCCACCGCAAACACCTTTTATAAGCGTGAGCCACAAGGTATTTTGTTTTTCTGTTAGAGGTCTAATTAGTATCTCCTCGTGTGACTGTTTCTCATTAGCATGTTTTGGCATATGGAGCAAACCAACTCATGCAGGAAAGTCCATTAAATCCAGATTACACTACCTTTCATTTGTTCATCACTCATGTAAAATGTGTTCTGGACCATTCATATAATAAAAAAGTTTCAACTAAATGCAAATATTACAATCATAACAGCTTGATTCATTTATACTGTGGAATTCCATTGTTTTCTTTGTGCCAAGATGTCAACCTGTTTTGCTGCAGTGAAATAATCATCTTAATTACTACCGACCTGTTTATACTTACCCCACAGTGGTATCCGAGCTGGATATTCTGTACATCTTAATTCATTCCACAAGAATATGACGGACAGCAAAGGGACAGGAGAGGACTTCCTTAAACATCACCATCTCCCTTCTTCAGTGCCATTTATAAAGGGCCTTGTGATTTTTAAACTTAAAATTTATCTTTGGAAGAGTATAGAGCAATTCTGAAAGTGATTTAGTTTAATTCTGATTCTTACTTTTTCATCTAGATTTCTAGATACTTATTTTTTTTACAGTCAGTAGTTTATTTTCACAAAGCTTCAGTAAATCATTTGACTGCGTTCCTCACTGTATGTGTCTGTGAAATTCATCCACCTGATGTCTGGGACTTTGGTTCATGTTGTTCCCAGTTGAAGGATGGGGGACCAGTGCTCTGAGCAACCACCCCCCCACACTAAATACTTCATTACTGTGTTGTCAGTGCCTTTCCTGAGTCCTCATTTGTCCACTTAAGTTATGGGGCAATCAAACCTTGTTCTCATGGGCAACCCTAAAAATGGAGACGTTTGTCGTGCCTCAGGGTACCTACAAGCAAAACAGTTTATGGTGCAGGTCTGATCATGACTGGAATTGTAATGCTTGTTAAATTCTGATTGTAACGTTCAAAATACTGGCAATCCCTGGGTTAAGAATGTCCCACTTATGGACAACTCCTATTTACGAACGGACTGCCGCAAAGCCTATTATATAGGAAATTTGGGTCAATTAGAATGGTTCGTAAAAATGAATGCATGCACTCCTTTGTGACGCTAATGAAAAACTTTAGCGGTGCGTCGGCTCGGGGTACAGCACAGTACTGTAGGTAGTTACTTTTATTATTATTATTATTATTATTATTATTATTATCCTGTACTGTATTATTATTGTTCTAACTTACCTACAAATCTGATTTAAAGACAGACTAAGGGAGCAGATTTTGTTCATAACCTGGGGACTGCCTGTGGTTATCATTAATAGCTGTTGTAGTTCATTATTTAATGTAGAGTGGTATACGATATAATTCTGCTCTTTTTTGCAGCTGTGAAAATGAGGAAAATGTCACACGTAACAAATGTTCATTAGAAAATTTCTTTAGATGTGATTAATTGTTTTGATTATTGTCATTATAAATTTTCTTGCATTAACGAGCTGAATGGCCATTAGCTTTATCGCTGTGGTTTTGGAAGCTGCATTGCTAAGCAAAAAGCATAAACACAACATCTCCCTCCTTCCAGCGTTTGCCAGATGTTGAAGTCTGTTCACCGCTGGATGTTCATGACTGGCAGATCTGGTGCGGGTCCAACTTTCTGTCTTGCAAACCTGCCATGTGTTTCTCTAGTTTTCAGTGTCAGTTTACATTTTACAAATGCAGACAAACGCAATGACGAAACAAGCCAAATAATCAGGCGCCCTTTGAATTAAAACATTTGTGCTTTCCCTTGTCTGCACAGTCTCAATCTGGAAGCTATCCACCGGGAAACATTTCGTTTGTTTATTTGAGGTGAATGATTATTGCTGAGCTCTGCCTCGTCTCAGGAAGGTGAATATCACGGTTTAAGAAAAAAGGTCCAAAGGGGAGATCGTTTCAGCCACTCCCGACTTGTGAATGTTAGCTCTCTCATGTTTTTGGAACGTGTGCCTGTTAACATTTTGACATATGAATGGAACTTCTTAATGTGAAAACGTGCAGAGATATCCAAAGCTCATGTGTTATCATACATCATAATCCATGTTTTAGCCTGTTGACAATATATGTCCTTCAACAAGATCTTTCACATCTTCCTTAAAGCAGATGTTCACTGTGAGATGTAATGTATTTGATAAATGTAGCCCTCTTCCTTTTACATTAAACAGTCATTTAAAAACATTCGTAGTTTACTTTTTACTGCCTTTTCTTAATGGTCTCTTATTTAATGCATTGTTTTATTAAAGAGTCACCAATCCCTAGCTGAACAATGATTTTTTTCAGAAAGATTTACACTTGAGCAAGAATGTTGCAGGTCAGTCTGTGAACGTGCTAATGAGGCAATTTATAGGTTAGTGCCAGTCAAAGCCCTTGTGGAATCCACAGGCTTCACCAAACTTCACCAATTTCACCCATTTTCACATTGCCCGGACCCATGCATGTTAATCTGCCTGCAGCACAGATGAGTGATAACACGACATGATGGCCTTGGGCAATTTCCCATCTTGCCTTTCCCAGGATCCATTCCTGAGGTCAGTAAAAGGACATTTGAAGTCGTTTCTATAGGCAACACCTGAAGAAATACTAATATTAATACTAATGTTTGTCACATTTCACTCATCTGCTGATATGTATAACCTATTACGTTTTAATTCTCCATTAACTTAAATTCTTTCATAATCTCTGCAAGTGATCCACATATATGAATCTGAACTGCTGGCTGCACTACGGAGAAATGGCGTGAGTCAGCCTCTTGTAAAAGCATGCTCACTTAAGCTCACTTACTGATCTCGCTCTGGCTGCTGTTATGTTAACCCTTCAGGCAACGCTTACAACCGCAGATGTTTGTTAAAGCAGCTGCATTAGAATAACATTTAATTTGAGTCCAAGCTGACCCCCACCCCTTCCACCTGCCAGAATTTCAATGCCAGCGTTTGGCCAGTCATGGATACCGGATTTTTAAGCCTCATGTACAACATACTGTCCATCACAGAAGACAAGATGACCTCAGTCAAGTTGGACCACACAGTTTGAAAGGGAAGATGAAGATACCATATCTGTTACACTTAAAAAGTCACCCCTAAGCCATCTGTCTTATACAGTACATGCACATGTTTGTGTGTTACAGGCAATTATACGGTAAAGCAAAAAGCATTTTGCCGCCTGTTTTCTTCTTGGACAGACATATGGTTTTCCAACTTATACTCTATAGTCTGAGTAAGTAATGGTACAGATTACTGCTATCCTTTTACATAAAATTTGGCAGAAGTGATGCAACTTGAGTGCCAAAGACATTTCGCTGTATTACAAACAAGTTCTTGGTAATGCATTAAACCAGGCACAGAGAACACTGCACTCAAAGACAATGTCGTCAGGACTACATACGATACACTACTGTACCTTACCTTACTACACACTTTCACGTGCCTTTGCTTAGTCCAGGGCTGCAGATCTGATGCTGTCTTCTCACACACCACGATGTATAGCCATTATTCCATATTAGCATATATGTGGCGTTTAGATATGCAAATTCTTTGTAGGGAAGCCTAGTTGAGACATGGAAATCAGTTCCTTAACCGTGGATCGGCCTTGTTGGTTAAACGCATGTATCTCCTCATCCACATGCTGCAAAAAAACACAAGATTCACCGCACCAGGTGACCTTCTTCTGTTGCCCGGAGGTCTAGTTCCGATGTTTGCACACCCATTTTAGGTTCTTCTGAGAATGGACATGGGTTAGCATGAGTGCTCCAGTTCACCTACAGCTACGTAGCCCCATATGCAGCAGGGCTTGGTGCACAGCAGTCATCATCGAAATGATCTGCCACCTGTGCCACAGTAACCCTTCTGTCAGTCAGACATGATGCCTTTGTTCATATATATATATATATAATCTTCATGAAATAGTCCACATTATTTGCTTCATGTGAGGGTGGTTGTAATGTTTTGACTCATATATTGTACATACGTAAGTTGTATGTTGTAGAATTATTGCTGGTAAAAATGTGTGATTTAGGTAAAAATCAGAATGGCTTAGAATGTACCATCACTTGGGTTGATTGGGACTCTGCCACTAGGGGGCTCTCTGTATGTACTTATTCAGTACATCTACCTCCAGGCATGTGGAATGCAGGTGCAAATGCCGGTGAGAAGTGCACTCCTGCTTTCTCACCAGGCTGTGGGTGTGAGTTCTGCCTTGCTGTCATTTAACATGCAGCAATTGTGGCTGCATAGTGGCTTGACATTTGGAGCTATTTTAGTACTCGCATGTCTAGATATCTATCTGTGTCATAGGAGAATAGGTGGTGTTGGGCATTTGAGGTCTAGAAGCTACAAATCCAGACCAAGATTTTGTTTGTACCAACCAGTTGAGTATAAAGAGTCATAGTCACAAAGTACTCAACTGGTTGGTAGAAACAAAATCTTGGTCTGGTAGCAACCAGTGGGTCAGGGTGATATACTCCTCTCAATACATAATTTGACTTCATTTGTGCCCCACCCCAGAACAAAAGCAGACCTTTACAATTAAATCGCCATATCAAACTCTTCTATGCCCATGCCTGCAGATGTTGTTTATAACAGGATTTTGCTCAGAATAACCAACCAATTGAGTCTGTCTCCTTTGCGACCTTCTCAGCTTACGTATGCAGAGAACACTGATGCTGTTGATCATTCAAATTGGAGTGAATAGTATATTACCAGAACGGGAGCGGTGAAAGTGCCCCATAAGTAAAATAACTGATTTGCACAGAAGTTGTTTTGATGGCCTTGGCAGCCCTGGGGTTTGCAGTGCTCAGAGATTTGGCGCTGCCGATTGATTTACATTTCTCGGTTTTACCATGGACTATTAAATGGGTTCGTTATTACTTCTCTGCACTGGCACTCCCTCTGAGAGGCTAGCTTGCTGTGTAACTCTCGGCAGCCCTCTCGGACTGCTGTGGCTGTGATCCTGGCCCAGTCCAACATTTTTCCTTGTGTTCCGAGGTAATGGCGACTGGCGCTTCTACTGTTTTAGTCTGTTTCCCCAAAAATTTGTTTTTTGTCTGATTCCTGCAGACTTGGCTCCTCTCTTTGCATTTCAACCCGCTGCCCATCTTGCCCCAATCTTTTTCTTTCTTTCTTTCATTCATTCATTCAATAATAAACTTCTTACAGCCGCAGACTCTCAGCATGCAAACTTTACCGTCCCCTAGCCGGTTGAAGCAAGCCCATTCCTTAGAACTACATCATTTTTGCCGTGTGTTACCATGGAATGACACTCATAGCACCCTGTGCCCTGTTTGCATCGCGGCCCTTTGGGAGATGTACGATGCGGTGAGCCTAGGGCTATTCCTCAGCTGAAGAGCTCTGTGCTCTTTGGCTCAGCTCACACTGCTTGGCTGAAGAAGTAACATATAAATGTCTAACCGGACCAGATATGATGAAGTGATTCTGGTGTGTAACTTAGAAACAAGGAGTATTTTCCAGGAGCTAAAGACCGGTGTCTTTGTATTGTTAAAGTCAACAGGCTTTGACTGTATTTCAGGTCTCTAGCAAAGATGGGTAGACCTTGTTTTGAGGCCATTTTTGATGTGGTTTTCTCTCTGTCAAGATGTTCTGCTGGTGATGTTATGGTTTCTTTAACAAGTTCAGACCCAAACTTAAAATATTCAAGCATGGAGGCTTCAATGATATCTTTTTTCAAATGACTGAGCAGAGGCCACTTTTGGTAAATTTGTCTTGCTTCAGCTCAAATCCTGTTCATAAAAAATCAAGATCACGACCGGTAACAGTAGGGATGGCCTAGGATCAGTAGGAAGCAGGAATTTTAATTAGATTCTAAAAGAACACTTTCTTAATAGATGGAAATATATATCGATGCCAGGTGAACGTTGAGTTTCTCAGAGGCTGAGAATAATGTGAACCTAATGTCGCTGTTTGGGCGCCGGCGTGCTGCTGGCTTACGGTAACTGACAGCCAAACGACTCTCCCTTGAAGTCAATTTCACTGCAAAACCGCAAAAAGGCTGCCGACTGGTTTGCACGTGGAGCATGCGGCGATGCCGGTGGCCAACGTTCAATTAGGGGCCACTGAAGTATGCCTTTTGTGGTGCATTTTTTTGGATTGTGCCAACTTTCCATTACAGAGCTCATTAAAACCCAGAAGGGGGACGGGGGTCAGGTGTCTTTGGGACAGTAGAAATTGTAGCATAATTTACACTCTCCCGCCATGTTTGTCTGCATGATGTCAGTACCGTTGTCATTTAAATACTTTTTACAAATGTGCAGAAGTTGCTTCTGACCATCCAAGGACCATAATTGAGTTTGATCATTCAGAAACCATAATGTAAGGAGAGAAGACTCATTAGTTTGTCAGTCATTGCTAATAACCCTGGAATGTCTGCATATATCTATCTATTTATAGGTAAAAGTAGTTAAGGGATTTGAAACAAATTGATTGTGATATCTGGAATTTCCCCCTTCATAGAATAAAAAAAATAGACAAGAGAGTTGGAAAGTTTGAGTAATACTTATTAGAATTAAAATGTAAACAGAAAGGGGCTATAACTAGTTATTACAAAGTTCAGGGGGGTTTTAGAAAAAGTATAACATAAAAAGTTGAAAAAAAAGCCCAAAATTGCAGATATTTTAGTGAATAATGTTGGGGGTTCCAGATATCGCAAAGCAAAATATTTTCTTCAGTGGAAAAGTAAAGATATTTACTTTAAATATAAAATTACCCCATATATATAATTATGCAAATAAACATTGTGTGAAGTCTGAGGAACCTTGTTCAGTTGGATTATAAGATGTAAAAGAAAATTCCTTCTGAGTCCTGAAACTTCTCCAAAGGACCATTTCCACATGACAGCTGCAAGACAAAATACTGGCAGATAAAATGGATTTATCACTGTTTTCAGTTGAGAAATTCCCTTTTCTTTGGCCAACACCTGCCGACTGATCCTTTAACCACCCAGAAGCGGATTACGTGACCAGCGAAAAGATTAAATACCCATTCCTTTACCAGTATGTTTTCCATCCATCCATCCATCCATCTTCAATTCACTTACCATGATCAGGGTTGTGGGGAGGCCTAGAACCTATTACAGTTCTTTTTTCTGTTTTTGTTTTACAAATCATGTTCATCATTTGCTTACATATAATTAGTACAGAGATCACATACATATCCAAAGAAGAATCAGAATACTAACAAACTAAAGCAAAACAAGAACGTTACACAATGAACAGTGTATTGCACATGAAGTATATCGTAATAATGTCCCAGATGTAAAAGCATGGTTTCATTAACTGTATCGGGGTTTCATGGGGACTCCCTGCTCCCTCCACGAGTTGCATATCTTTCCTCTATCAGTGCACATCAAATAAAAGCACTAGCTTAGAGCTGGGCTGAGAACACCTCCAGTTCCGACAGTAACAGAAAGCGGTCTGAGCTGAGGGATTACATCGTCCCGTGCTCTCGCTTCAAAGGTGGCGACTGCTGGACAGCTGGCAGCAGAGCGCTTGCTGCCCAGATAAAGCAGTAGAGCTGCAACATTCGTTTCCACTGTGGTCACCCCTTCACATTCGCGGGCATGGAAAGTCTGCTTCAGCTGATTGATTAAAATGGGCCGAGCAGCACATGGGAAGAAGCGGCTCTTGTTGAAGTTGCCCAAGTTTACCCCCGTGACTCTCAGGTGGTGTTTTGGGGAGTCTTCCCTGATTCTTTAAAGAACAACGCTCAATGGAAGAGCGAGACTCCACAGATCCGTCTCCTCGACGTGCAAACAAAATGACATATTGCGAGAAACAAGGTCTTTTTTTCTTTCCAGTTTCCAAAAACAAAAAAGGGTTTTGGACTCTGATGATGGTGATTCTGATAGTTCTTCTCCTTGGAGACAGAAAAAAGCCAAATTTATGATTAAGTGCTGAACATCTCCTGGAAATATATTGCAACAGTCTGCAAAACATACTACAATCCCTTCTTCAATGCAATTCCAAATGTGATTAGTGTTTCAGATTTTTTTTTCTGCCCCGTTATATGCATATGTTGGGATTGCTTTGTACTCCATTGAATTGAGCTCATCTGTGTCGCACACATCCATAAGTACTAGGGAGTGTAACTATGGAACAGATTACAGCGAATGTATTTAATTAAACGTACAGTTGATTATGCTTCTCTTTATTAACGACAACACTGTCTTCTGATTACTACCTTTCAGGTCAGAGATTTAGTTAAACTAAAGACAGAAGATGTTTTGAAAATGTGGGGCTTGAATTCATACAAAATGCAGACAAACACACATAGAGGCTTCCACCGGCGAGTGTCTGATTTAAACACCAGATCCCCCCTTTGTTGTTCATGGCAAAACCTCCTTCTCCTGTGATGTTGTTCATGACTAAAGAGAAGGAAAATAGAACGGTCCAAGCTTCGGGGGGAGATTCAAAGGTGGCATAAACCGCTTGATCAGGATACTGGTCTCTGGAACATTCTATCCTACTTCCCTCCAGGTTCTCACGGGAACTCCATCTCAGGTGATGGTGTCAGAAGGATGAATGGCAGATTAATCTCGACTCTTCTGCCAGGCATAGATGAGTCAGTGGATTCTGACTCCATGGCATTGAGAAATCATAAATCATAAATCATTAACCATAAATCAGAAATCAACCTCAGAGGGCCAAAGAAAGTAAGTCTGACAGCATGTAGGTTTGTACCTTTTTCTTAAGTGTTTGCTCTTCATTCCTTATGGTCTGTTCAAACTACCAGATAGTATATTAACATACCTTAAAAAAACTATAAGTGATTTCTGAACATGGATAGAAAATGCTTCGCTGCGTTCCCTGAAGAGGCCCATATACTTATGTTAATAGTTAAACCGTCTTCATATATTTGTGTATTTTGATGCATTTATACCCATCCTATTATCCCCTTCACAAAAAGTGATTTTTCACTGTTATATATGTGATTTTGGAGCACTGTTATGCCACCCAGAGTGCATCCCTGCCTTCTGCTACCTGGGACAGACTTCAGGCCCCTCCCACGACGATACTCAGGATAAGTGGCTGGGAAATGGATGGATGGTTTAATAACCTCCTTTACAGTAAACACAGGATTGAAGTGAGTTGTTCGCTGGATTATGTATCTGGCAAGGTACCTAATATCGCCTGCACTTGAAAACCTCAGGTTGCCTTAAGCAGGATATTAATAACAATGTGGTTAACCACAGCGTCTTAGGCCTGCACCATAAAAGGCATGTTGGGACCACTCAAAAAAATTTATGTCACGCCAGCAACGGTTGTTTTTAAACCTGAATTGTGGTCCTACATCTTCTTACTGACAAGCTTTACCCACTCTTAAGCAAATCCACAAATCCCAGTGTACACATGTCTGCAAGACTGTGGAGTGATCATAGCTCGCTTGGAATTAAAATCAAATGTAGGATGATGTGAGTTTATCGATGCATAATACCCTATTGAGCTCAATGAAATATTCTGCCAAAGATTTGTTTGTGCTTCAGTAATATAAAGAGGTCTTCATAGTGTATACATCCAACCACATAGCTCTCATAAATCTTAGAATTTATATACTATGGTGGCGCCATTTATATTGATTTGCACTACATTACCATGGTAGAATAAAAAACACACACTTCTCACATAATGTCTTCAACATACGTTTTAAAATGAAAGCCCACTGAGTTTAAAATATTTTGTTTAAAATATGTACCTAATGTGCCGTTTCCATGAACACATTCATAACAGCTGCTTTGATCTAACGGCTTTAATCATATGTCATAATAATGCAGCGTTTGCCGGATTAGGGTGGTTGAAACATGCTGACAGGATATAAGAAGTTGAGGTTAGTTACTTAAGGATTATGTTACAGTATATTTGAATTGAAGACAGAAAATAATGACCTGGTTTCCATGTGGACATCTTGGGGTTTATTTTGCTAATCACATAACTTAGTGGCACCAGCCACCTGTGCCGCATGTTGGTTTAGCAGTCAGCACCTCCCTGATCAATGCTCCGAAACCCGGTCCTTGGGGACCCACAGACACCGGGAGTTGGGAGGGAGCAAAAATTTTGACTGTGTTTGTCCCCAAGGACCGGGTTGGGGAACACTGTTCTGATTTTTCACCGACTGATCTCTTTCATTTGGAGAATCTCATATTTCATGTTCATGATCGAGATCTGCTTAGCTAAATTCTCCAGTCCCATAAGGTGCACCCAGGTCTGTCTTTCTGCCCAGCTAGGAGCGACTAGCCCATCTCTGTGGTCACCAGTGACTTCACTCTGCCCAAAACAGGGGGAAAATCCTGCCGCGTTTTGGCACCGCTGGGAGGAGCAGGAGCGTGTGGAAAAGGGATTGTCCGCTGGCCACTCAACCACATGTCATCAGTGACAGATGAGGATGGGACACTTTCCAGTGTTCACCCTATATGCTTATATTCAAATCTACCAGGACCTGTGAAAGCAATTCAGTGACTCAGGCTGTCCTTGCCTGCACCTGTTTATCACTGGGCATGGTGAAGTCCAACATCCTTATTTTTATTATTTATTATTATACTTAAGTGTCTTTACTTTGCCAGATTGGTATGGTATGTGGCTCAGTGGGTTAGCCTCCTGTGCATGTGATCAGAATGTCAGTGATGGGCGGTAGCGCCGCTACATGTAGCGAAGCTATTAGTTTAACTACATTTTCTAGTAGCTTGCCTGTA
>JAODLD010000040.1:14671773-14699405 GCA_026781065.1 Mormyrops boulengeri | reverse complement strand
TAGTGAAGCTTAATTTATTGTTGAGTAACTGATAGCTTAGCTCACTACACTTTACAAGTAGCTTGCCCAACACTGCAGAATGTATGTATGTGTGGTGCCCAAAGCACAGAATACCCACGTTGCTCTCTGACTACGTCACCTCCTCATTAGGGCAGGAGAAACCCCTAATGTTTCTTCCTGTAATGTGGCCGAGTCTGATCCCTCCCCACAATGGAACAATAACAAAAGGTATATGTAAATAAAACCCAATCCACTTTATTACAAATAACTAAAATCAATCAAGTAAAAAGAAAGAATGCTGCCAAAGGTGGCCGGCCGACTCCTCCAAAGAGTAAGGTCAGATCGGCACGGCTCTCAGCTGAGGAGGTCCTAGTGAGAAAGAAAAAAAAAAACAGCAAAGCCCAGCACCACACAAGCATGCAACACAACAAGCACTACACACGACAAATACCACTGCAATATACAACTCAATGTGAAACTTAGACACCCACCAATACAGTGCCCCCTCTTTGTGGCACCCCAGCAGCGAAGAGCAAAAGCCTGTGCAGATCCGGGCTTGTACAGAAAGATCCCAAGTACAAACATAGGGGGAGGGGAGGGGAGCAACCAGTATCCACCACCAGAAGTTTAATACCAGATTACCATCATACAACTTGGCCCACAGCAGCAACTAAGGCAACTAATAAAAAAGAAACCAAAAGCCCTATCAAATAACCATAAAACAGCAACTGGTCTGGTCCATTGCAGGAACGCTTAATGCCCCCATAGCACAGTAACACCAGGAGAGGGTAGAAGCGTTCCAATGCTACAGGTAAAAAAAAAAAACATAACACCAAAGAAACAAGCATAAAACCATTTTCTAAATCCCACAAACATGACCCAAGTTACCAGGGCCCCAACATCTGTAGCCCAGCAGCTCGTAGGGGATCACGTCAAATGATAAAATTCCAAACAGTCACCTCTGTGTCCTCCATGAAGAGTCACACGCTTCTAGCAATCACCCTGGTAAAATTAAAATGAAACATAAGCATTCGAGATTCCTCAAACAAACAAGCCCCATCCTCACCTTCCTTACCCACAGGAAAGGGGGGAGGGGGCCCAACCCACATCCAGTAGTGAAAGGCAGCAACAAGAGAATGAGATTCCACCTTGGCAAACTTTTATAACTCCCTGGTAGGTCACATGACCTGGCTCATATGATTGCATATGCTATGTAATTACCAGTGTCATGTGACCACCTCTGCTGGCCATTTCAGTCCCCACATTTGCCCATGTTTCAAAGAAGAGCATGAGTAGCTGCTTGTTTGTTTGTGACATACTCTACGTCTCACATGGGATTTTTGCGAAATCATAAAACATATATTTAGGAGCATTGTCCTTTTTATGTGTGTGTCCCGCAATGTACCGGCATTCTCTCTGCAGTGTTCCTGCGCTGCCTGGGATAAGGTCCAGGACCCACGTGGCCCTGTACAAGTTAAGGGGTTCGAAAATGGAGGGAAGTGAAAAGCTAGGGCAAGGGGCGCTTCTCTCAAAACCATCTGATCTGTGTCACGGCTGGAAATGAGCAAGGAAACAGTACATGTGGCCGTTTACCAAGTAGAAGAGAATATGCCGCTTGCAGGGAGATATGTAGCTTCAACAGGACAGTGTTTACCTGATTGTATTTTTAGGAGATTGAGAATTACAATATTGTTTTCATCATCATCATCATCATGGTCATCATTATCAAAGGCTCAAGAAGGTACATTTAATTTCCACGTTTCATGCTTTTAGATGAAAACACAGAAATGTAGCAAAAAGTCCCACGAAAACCCTGTGCATTTGTAATATTGGACTGCGACCCAGGATAATGTAATATAACCTTTTCACGTGTGCCTTATAGCCTGAGATCCACATTTTTCTGCTCCACACAAACCCCCCAAGGGAATGTGTTGTGAACCACATCCATAAGCTTCAGTGTTATTTGCGGTTGAATGTTATACGTCTCCTCATGCCTTCTCTATGAGCTCATGGGGAACACGCTGAATCTGCGTGATGTTCTCCTCTCAGGGCTCGTCAATGTTCAGCCCGTGAGACAAAGCTCTCCTGTTAGGGTTTTTCCAGAGGTTAATCTGAACTGACCACCCCAATAGCTCCAGCATATTTCACAGCAGTGGATGGAAGCGGAAAGGGTGGGGGGTTGGGGGGGTATCTGATAGACATGCTTCTCTTTTATTTAGCTCATTAGAAATCCATACTTTTGTAAGGTATTAAAATACATGGTTGCATAACAGCCTTTGAACCCCAGATCGCTGATCTTGGGATCCCGTCCAAGCCCGACCGTCCATAATGGGTCTTGCAGGCCTCGCATTAAACTGGAAGGTGAAGGCATGCCAGCTCTATGGAGCTTTTGTTCACCATAAAACTTGCCTGTGCTATCCGCACGTCAGCTTGTCAAAGGGTTCGAAAGGGATAAGAAGGTGAAAGAAGCCCAGAAAGGTGGAAGGTGTTGGAGAGGACAGAAGGACTCTGTTCAGTCTCTCATGAGGCATGTCTTAGCGTGCAGCTGTGAGACGTGTCCATCTGTGGGCCTGACTGAACGTTCTCCAAAAATAATGAAACTGCAAGGTGTTTAGGCTACATATTTGTATGGGTGTGCGTTTATGTGGTGTTTATGTGTGTATACAAAAAAAATATTTTTATGGTTTTACCTCGTATATAATTCTGTAGGTATTTATAGGCTCTTAAAGTGAGGTATTGAAAAATACCTTTTTATTGCTCTTTATGTTAGAGCAAATAAAGACACAATATATCCAATAACAAATATATATAATAAACCCATAATACATGACGTAGTACAAGTAGTGGATGTTTCCAATTTTTAGAAATCATGTACTGTTGCTTTTGAGACCTTCATTTATTGAGCTTATGAATATTGTGGTCTGTGGGTTAGCACTGGGTTTCCCAACCTGCAATCCCAGCCCACGTCTCCTTTCTTTTGCAGGTCCCTGTGTTATAAAATGTTGAAAACCCCAGGTTAAATAAGAAGATATTGAACCGTTTATTTGAGATTATTGAGAGAGCTTGGTTAACAGGAGAAGCTAAGTACCACAAATGTGGAGAATACCACAGGGACCCACCTTGGACTTGAAGTAGCATCCATAAGGCTCAAAGGTTATGGGGAACTATGTCGAAATGGTGGATGTGCACTGTGTTCAGACAGTGCAAAAATGGAACTATGTAATACCTGGTTTGTCAGTTCTCTCCTCCAATGCTAACCAGACCAGTTGTTTCTGGCACGGAAGTGTGAATCCAATCCTGCTGAAACCAGATGTGAAGAACGTTTTCATAATACGTTTCTCTGCAAGTCCATTTTAAGCACCTTTCAAAACCACACTGTAAATTTGAATCATGGTGAGGAACATTCTCTTTCTCTTAAGAAATGGAGAAATGAAGAGAATCACAAGCAGTGGACAGAAGGAGAGGTTTCATAGAGAAAGAAAATAAGCCTTAATTATACTCTGCAAGTGCAACGGGCTGTGTCTGTTAAATGAGGTAATCAACTAGATCCCGCAAAATTGCTACACCAACGTCAAAAAGTGAGGCTCTTCGGGGTTTCATTTTAATAACGACTGTTATTATTGGTCTCAACTAGCACAACATATAGAGCCTTTTCACTCCTGTGACCAGTTGTCTGAGATTTAATCTTGGATACGCTTTCCATGTTAAAGAGAGAGCTAATGGCATTTTCATATTAGCCAATTTCATATTAGTCTCGGTTCATAAAACGGCACACATGATAGCCAATAGCCATTGTTGCCTTTGCCAGGGATTTGATCGACAGGCAGAGTAAACAAACGTATTTCAGTTCAACAGCGATGTAGGAAATAAAATTAATGAGAAGCCCCCAAACAGCTGACGAGTGCACTGTATTGTTTGCGGGCCGAGGATCGTTCCCTGGTGCACGTTCACTTGCTCTCTCTCATTCAATTGCTGTTTCAAAGACGATCTGCTACCCATTAAGGAAAACCAAGTCTATGGGTCAGATATATAAAGTTCACTACTCTTTTGAAATTACTTTTTGCTGAAAAACAGAAAATAAAAAATAACCATATTGTCTGCTTTCTCCTTTCTTATACCCATTGTTTTTATTCAAAATTTTTACATCGCTGCACTAAACAAAAACACATAGATTTATCTTGGTAACCACTGGAATCCGTTGACATGGGTCAACATTGCTGAACTGCATGAGTTGACGGTGGGTCTTCGTTTGATTTAGTATTGCATTATTGCCATGCAACCTGAGTCTGAAAAGCAAGGGATTTAAATTAGTTCAATGTGGAGTTTGGTTATGACATGAAATTGACTTTAATAAATGATTTATGTGTGTGAATTCTATATCATATATGTTCTCTGCATATTTTACCGTTCTCAATTCTGTAGGTCAGTTTAGAAAGATTTTTGGATAATCCTAAGTGAGGCTAAACCGGTATTAATTCTATTCCTCCTTGTATTTCTACCAGAATGACTGCAGTTAAGTGATTTTTGCTGACATGGCCTTTTCCCTAGACTTCTTTATCAGTTATAATCTTACAAAGCTCATCTGTTTCTAGGCAGACTGAAAACTTGTGTAACGTCAATGCTACCGTGATGCCGGAACTATGAAAGGAAAAATGCTTTGTCCTTTATAAGAGAAGGGTAACAATGTACTAGAGTTTTAAAAATAATATGAAATTGAAAGTGTGTAAGCCTGTAATGCTTGTAATGGAAATCTAATTGTAACTAACTGTTAATTTTGGTAAGATGCTATTGTTTCACAGCACCTCCTTGCTGAAAACAGCTAAAAACTAGCTGATCTTTGTAACTGGTTTGAGCTGGTTTTAGCTGGTCTAAGATTTTCTTTAATGGTTTAGTTGGTGGGTCCCCAGCTGGTCATGCTGGTATGACCAGCCAAACAATCAAAGAAAATACACAGATTAATTATTGTCTCTTCATTCTCAACATTCTCTGTAACCTCTGGACCTTGTAGTGCATGAAATTCCTAGTAGAGTGGCTGTTTCTCTGATGCTGTAGTCACCATGCATGGCGCTAACAATTGTACAATGTTTAAAATTGCTTAGATTGGACCCCTAAGTGATTCCAACGCTTAGTGGAAGAGTAATTCAGCCTCTTGGCCCTGTCTGTATGTATTTAGTTGCTGCCACTTGATTTGCTGTTCGGAGGAGCGGACTGTTTGCGTTTACAAGCAGGTGTTTCTAATAAACTGGCCACTGTATACTGTAGAAAATTATTTTGCAACAAAATTTCCAATATACCGGTCAGCTTCAGAAGAGGAACTGACATGTCTGTTATATTATTAAACTGCTATCAAACTTAGTAACTATACATAAACCTAAAGAGTCCATGGATAGGGGGCCCGTGAACTTGAATGGGAAAAAGATTACATCTTTATTTTTACTAGCTTCTAACTGAAATGTAACATTTCTTTATACTGTTATGAATGTAGTCAACAAATGGCTGTAGTTTCAGCCATAACTGTGACTTTGTGACCAACTGAAATCACAAATATTTTCATATCATTATTAAAGGGTCCATAGGTTTCACAAGACTGCCAAAGGACCCATGTTAAGATCACCCTCTTTAGACAGACTCCACGAGATATTTAATTGGGAACAACAGTTAATTCATTTTGTTACAAAGCTGGCGAGTGAAATTATATATTAAAAAAATACAAAATGTAACTAAT
The DNA here is from genome assembly GCA_026781065.1 of Mormyrops boulengeri. Lineage (NCBI taxonomy): Eukaryota > Metazoa > Chordata > Actinopteri > Osteoglossiformes > Mormyridae > Mormyrops > Mormyrops boulengeri. The sequence continues at coordinate 14,693,680 of JAODLD010000040.1, read as the reverse complement.
TTTTTGCTTTTTTTATTACAGACTTGAGTGCAAGATCATTCATTGTTCTCACTGAGTCTGAATACAATAACTTTCTTCTCTAGAAACATTGTATATCTAGAGTCTATGCAAGAAATTTACGAATAGGATTCAAGGTGTTTTTGGAATTTCCCCAAGGACTAGCTGCAGTTATGTTGTGTATGGTCCCTTTAAATGTTTTAATCAAAAAGATTTTTCATTGCTGTAAAGTGTCATTACTCGTTAAATCAAATTCATGTTATCTTTTCAATTATATTGTCCATATGTCTCTCATTTAAAATATCCCAGATTTGTCATAGTTACGAGGCCTGATGGAAAATAATCTTCTTATCCTAATCCTCTCCTATTACCATTTTATCAGACCTTGTCAAGGGAAAGAGATGGGATGTACCAGAAAGATGTTCATAGATGCATCTGGCTGGTTGCATTTCAATTGAGGCGCGTAATAAATAATGATACTCTTCTGTGAGGATGCGCTGTTTTCTCTTTTTTCCCCATCCCATCGAGACCGCTATGTCCGAGACCAAGACAAGACCGACACCAAATAGAGTGGAGACCAAGAAAAGACCGAGACCAAATAGAGTCGAGACCAAGACAAGACCGAGACCACAAAAAATTGGTCTTGAGACAGCACTAGGGCCTGGTCAGTACTTGGATGGGAGATCATCTAGGAAAGGGGGTTGCTGCTGGAGGAGGTGTTGGTGTGGCTGATAGAGAAGCCCATCCTATGGTCTGTGTGGATCCCAAAGCGCAGTCCAGTGATGGGGACACTGTGTTGTAAAAATGGTGCCATCCTTCGGATGTAAAATCAAGGTCCTGACTCTCTGAGGTCATTAATGACCCCTGGGCAGCTTTTGAAAGAGTAGGGGTGGTACCCTGATGAAATTACCCACTGTGGCCCTATCAAATCTGGCCGGCTAATCATCCCCTATATCTAACTGACAAATTCTCTCCTGCCCCGTCACGACCTTAGCTACTGTGTGGTGAGCGGACTGGCACAGATCGGCTGATGTCCCATCATCCAGGTGGGGGCTACACGGTGGTGGTGATTGAAGTGGCTCCCAATTGGTTCTGTAAAGCGCTATATAAATGTAACATTGATTTATTTTTTTTAAATGAGGAAATTATCTTTGGTTAAACAGGCCTGCTGGTACAGTGGTTTTTAAAAGTGTACAGTGTGGGGCATATGCATGGAGGCTATTCATCTGGTGTGAAATATCAGCCTTAGCAGCTGCTGAAACAGGTGCTACCTATAGCCGTTTAAAGCTTTCTTACAAAGGCTGGAAAGTATCCCACTGCAAACTGGCTGGGAAACAAGGACTCACTCTCACAATTACTCTTTTCTGGGAAGGTGTCAGGATTCTGTCATCAGTTGTTATGGTGGCCAGACGTGGTCATACTGTGCTCTACCACTGAAACTGCCCAAAGGATGCTATTCCACGTGGAACAGAAAATCTAGGATTCTTCTTCCTCTCCCTGACAATAAGAAGAACCATTATGTAACAGCTTTACCTAGTAAATTACAGGAAATACCATCGTCTACACTGCAGCAGCTCTGCTGTTCTGCATGGATCTGGGATGATTTTGGCAAAGATGATGACTTTCTGTAACATCTGATATGGATGAACTGAAAATTACCAAGGAGCCATTTTGTCAAATTTTCAGAGCGGGGCTTATGTTCACATTCCTCGGACAAATGAGGCTTTAGTCTGTAGTAGTAGTTGCTTGTCCTTGGGGGATGCTGTCGCGATTACCAATCACTTCTAGGTCAATACCGTACGCGACCAATTCCGTGCCATACCGCAGTCATTAATGAAAAACACTGCACTGCGGATTTAACATCTGCAACAAATGACTACAGGTTTATAAACAATCTTACAGAATATTATGTTTTATTTAAAGTAGGCTCTGGCCATTATCGTCAGATCACTTCCTGTTTGAAAATGAGGTTCAGAATGGCTTATAATCGCATCATTTGCCCCATTTCCTGCTATTGCAAAATTGATAATCCCCACCCAAAGAGTTGAGAGCATGCAAGTATGCAAATTCTTATAAGGAAAAAAAGAGAAACTCTCATATTTCTCCACTACATTCCTGTATCTCGTGTCTTGCACATGCTGACCCCACGTGACTGGGTCGGGGGGGCGGGGGTGGTTCATTCCAGAGTATCTGGAAGTCATTACTACATCAGGGACTGAAAAAAGGAAATTCTAGAATGTGGGATCCGTTCCGGAGGCTGAGGGGAGTGGCTGTTCTGACGGGGGGGCTTGGCTTGCACATTGGCAGAGTCCTTGTGAAGGGTCCCACTGCCTTTGTGGCCTTTAGGGGCGCTGTGTGGCTCTGTGGGTTAGGACTCAGTGCCTCTGATTGCAAGGTTGCTTGTTCAACTTCCAGTGTAAGCAGTGTGATTTCACCAGTGGGTGCTTGAGCGAGACCCCACTAGATGCTGGCTCTGACCCAAAAACTTGCTTTCTCCTGTATATGTACCTCACAGAGAGCGATAAGCAGAGGTGGAGATTTCAGGTTCAGAGAGTACAAATCCAGACCAAGATTTTGTTTCAACCAACCAGTTGAGTATAAAGAGTCACAGTCACAGAGTACTCAACTGGTAATAAAGGATATGTGAAAAGTAGCCAATTACCCCATGTGAATGAATAGAGCATCTCTGTTATTACTGCGATTGCCGCTTCGCTTCCTTCCTGCTGTTTCTACTGCTGTCCTCTCTAAACCCACACTCCTGTCAGTGCTAGTTTGTAAGAGACTTGTTTCACAATGGGATGGAGATAATTGTTTGTACATGACTGTAATTGTAGGGCTGATTCTAGCTCAACAAAAGATATTAGGGTAAATATTTAAAGGAGTCCAGTGTGGGATTCGGTGTGGCGAGAATAGGACGGTTAAGGATTCAGAGTAGAGTATTGGGCAGGGGCGGGGGGAGGGGTGTAGCCTCAGGCTGATAAGCGGGGGGGTCGAGGATCTGCTGGTACCTGGAGTCGGCAGGTTCATTGCAGAGCCCAAATCCAGTGCAAGCTTATGTACTTTTTAGTGGAGGAATAAGTGAGCATATTAGTCGTGACCTACCTATTTCTCCTTCTTCCTCTCCTTCTCCTCCTCTTATGGTCTTTCCCGAGTGTATTTAATGAAGAGCGGTGTGAGGCGTTAGCCCTGATCTGCTGATTGCTTGCCAGTGACGGCTTGTTTGGGGGGTATAGCAGCCACAGCTTGTAGTGCTGTAATCAGTAGTGGTCACTAGATCAGTGTTTCCCAACCCAGTCCTCAGGGAACCCCGGACAGTCCATGTTTCTGCTCCCTCCCAGCTCCCAGCCAATCAGGAACACCGAATACCTGGTACCGGTGTGCTGGGAGCTGAGAGGATGCATAAACGTGGACTGTCTGGAGTTACCTGAGGACTGGGTGGGGAAACACTGCACTAGATAACCATTCGTCTGATCACGAGAGTGATATACCCTTTATGCTGGATAGTCTGGTTCCCTCCAACAGTCCATATTCATGATGTTTTAGTGATTTGGATGTGTCTCCAAGTCTGTGTGCTTGTGCCCTGCGTTACACTGTCAACCCATACAGGGTTTGCCTTCCAGCACTTTAAGGAAGCTCCACGTTTAATGCAACCCTTTATTGTACAGGAGGGAATAGAAATATGTAGATGGTAGTTTGGTCTCTTACAGATATAGATAAAGCACCTCTAGTTCTCCTAGATGGCACCTGAACTCAATATGTATTTACACATATGGTAGAAAAGATTAAGGAATCTTCAAAATGATAACTCTATGCCAAACTTCCAGGCAAGCCTGTCGAAACACAGGAATTTATTCAATATTTTTCCATGTAGTTTTATGGTTTGATTGCCCCACCCTGCAAGACTTTAAAGGAGGGTTTCTTTATTTTCTCAATTACATATTTTTATATTCCTGACCTGGCAGCAGGTGGCGTAATTGTGAAGGAAAGGGCTGATGAACCATTGAGCAAAATTCTTAACGTGAATTACGCTGATAAAATATCTTGGTAGGCGGGTAAACTTAAAATGAAATTCCTGGGAATTTAACTCCACGAAGACTAAAAGCAATATGTTACAGCTCCAGAAACAGCACTCTTACAAAATTCTGTACCACAGAAAAGAAGTTACAACTACCTTAAAGTTTATCCATATAAAAAGGGAGGAACTCAAATTAGAAATTTCACGGAGAACTGAAATTAATATATTAAAAAAAAAACTTTTTGCGGATGAAAAGTCTAAAAAATATCTACAGTATGTTTTGTTTTGCATTTGGTAAGTTTCATAAATCGAATTTTACCAAGATAAACAGATCCAAAGTGCAGCCTACATCAGCTCCATATGGAGTTGCCTAAATCATAGACATTTTATTATTAAAAATAACTTTCTGAAGGGGAAACTCAAAACTGATGCTTTAACAGTGAAACCAGAAGGTAGCCATGGCATCAGTACAAGCATTGTTTAAGGAAAATGATGCTAAACACTAGCAGATATTCACATTGCTTTATGGGAACGCTGGTTATGGAAGGGCAACTGCGGATACCAGTGCTAAACTGCACTTCATTGCTGAGCTGAAACTTTTCACCAAAGTGTTGTATCTTTATTCATTGACCTTTCCAAGACTTGTCCAGTATAAGGCTACAGAGGGTCTGGCAGCCTCTCACAAGAATGCACGAGAGAAGGCACCCTGGACACACTATTGGCAAATTAAAGGTACCAAGATACCTTAACTGATACACATAGGTGGACATTTTGGGCCCAGAAAGTAAAAATCCAGACCAAGATTTTGTTTCAACCAACCAGTTGAGTATAAAGAGTGAAACAGAGTCACAGAGTACTCTACTGGTTGGTTGAAATAAAATCTTGGTCTGGATTTTTACTTTCTGGACCTGGACTATCCACCCCTGTGGGTACATTCCCAGTGGGGCAATGTGTAGCTCAGTCTAGGTGGTTTTGGGTTTGAGTCCCCTTGCCTGGTGGTGTAATCATATCCTCCATGAACAAAGCCCTTACTCCACAACTGCTTCATGCAGTGACTGTATGTCACTTTGGAATAAATCGACTGCTATCTAAAGAAATGTAAATACCCTGGGTGGCAGAGTGAGTCACTGGAATGCACTGCTGCCAGTGTTGGGTGTTTGAACCCTTCTCTGTGTGTATACAGAGTTTGCATGTTCTTGCTCTTAAGTGAGTTTCCCCCTGTAGTTTGAAGATACACAGTTAGGCTAGTTGGCATCTGAGATGGTCTGGTATCTTGTCCAGTATGTATCCCAGCCTTGTGATCTGCGCTGCCTGGGATAAACTCCAGGTCCCCCTGGAACCATGAACAGAATAAGTATTTAGAAGATGGAGGGAGCAGGAACCCAGGGAGACCATTAATGTTGCAAAGTTACACCCCTCAGCGTCTAATGCAACGCTGCCAAACACTGTGTTGTACCTTTTTAAGCTATTTATTTTAGTCAGTTTTAGCAAAATTCAGATTCAGTTTCATGCTCATGGGTACTAAAGCAGATCCTCTCCTGGGAGCCTAACCATCATCCTCCTGATTGTAGGATTAATTGGCTAATTGTAAGGTTAACTGCTGGGTTGCATTAAAACTCTCCAGTTTTTTTAATGTTTATAATGTCCCAATTTCATGTGGAGCGGTACAGACCCATTCATGGCAAAGCTACATGAATATTATTTTAAAATATAACTCCTTTGAATCGCCTTTCATTTTTACACACTGCAGATGCGTGGGCCAAGATCCTCACTGCTTCAGCTGCTGTGTCTGCACACTTCTAGGTGCCCCCTGGCAAACTCGCCCATTCAGTAAAATTGCATTAACCAGATAGGAAGAAGCTCATTTGCTTTCAATTGCCTGTTAATATGAGCTTTATTTAATACTTTGAAAATAATCAGCACATACCATGGGTCTTGGTGTCTTCCGACAGGGATGTGCCTAACGCAGACCGCCTTTGCTGAATTCTTTCAGCGTGAAAAACAGCACCTGTTGGTCGCAGCTGCTGATGGATTTCACACGTGTTTCTCTGCTGTTGTTCCTGGCCACATTACTCGTTACCTGCTCTCACCTCTACCTCGCAAAGAGGCCACGTGTTTGTGGCAGACAATCTACTGTACATCCTTCTTAATTAGTCTTTGTTTCCCCTGGACAGCTCTTTTGATGACTCTCGATGTAGATGATGAAGTACTGTATTGTCTCAGCCCGAGTTTTCCAGGAACCGGTCGCCCGTTCCCCGCCTGCTTTTAGCCAAGCTCTCTGACTGGAGGTATAGTTATTACTTTAAACGTAGACACTGGAACTTTCTGGCACTCTTACTTTAGATGAGGGGTTGCTGTGACAAAAAAAATGGCAAATAGATTTTCCATATATTTAGATAGTTTCCAGATTACTTTAACATATCGGCGATCTGCTTTTTTCAGCTCCTCGCTAAGCCGCTAAGAGGTGCCTCTGCTGTTTAATTTATTTCCCAGAATGCCATTTTGTCTGTTTTTGACACATTCTGGCTGTGCATTTCCTTCTGAGTTTCACCAACTCCAGCAAGTCTCTCACCCCGGCACGTCCAGGTTATCCCCTGGAGACAGTCCAGCTACAATCAGTTTAATGTGATGAAGGGGGGGGATAACTTGGGATGGGGGCAATATTTGTGATGGTTGGGGTTGCCTTAGGAACAGGAAGGGAATGGGGGGGGGTCTAAGTGTGGACATAATGGTTTCCAGTGATGATTTGGTAGCATTCTGCCACATATATCATACCCCTGTGTTAAGATTTTCGTTCGCTAGGGAGGGGTGCAGTGGGGGCATAGATTCCCTGGCAAACTGAGGGGGCCCAGCATTTTACAGGGGCCCTTAAATATATAAAATTATACATAAACTTGGGTGTGAGGGCCCAAGGTGACATTTGTCAGGGGGCTCAAAATTTCTAGCTATACCCCTGGTGGCAGGTGTCTTTTATTTTATGGAAATGATTAAGGTTATTGGGTGCCACGTACTGCACGACTGACCCTCCTGTCTCCTCTCTAACGTGGCCATGCCTGCTGATTGTTACCCCTTCTTAGTCCTTGTATTTAAGTACCTGTTTGTCTCCTCAGCCCCAGTCTGGTCATTGACGTCATTTCTCTTGTAAGCCCATGTCCTTTCTTGCACTAGCTTTCCTGTTTTGACCCCACACAGTCTTTTTGTTCCCCTGCTGCAATTTCGGTTAAATAAAGCTGCTTTTTGTTCTCTCAGCGCCTGCCCTCAAGTCCTTTAGTTTTGGGATACGACACAGGGGAGTGTTTCTCAGTCCACTGTCAACAATTTTTAACTAGCTAGTCGCAGGCAGACAAAGCAACCAAGCTGTAGTAGCACACAAGCGTGTATTTGGAGCACTGTCGATGTCTTCTGTTGTCCTTCAAGCTTGCAGGATTTCCCTCGTACTCTGTGAAGTATAGCTGTTGTTTCAGTCACACAACTATCCTTAGAAAAGGAAATGAAGTATTCTGGCAGTTCATGAAATAAGTACTCTGCTGACACAGACGATCGGAGAAATTTTACTAAATGTCCTGGAAAGTCAAATGAGTTTCTGAAACGTTTCTGCAAACCTGATTAGCATACTAGTTGTGCCCTTTAGTAGTGAATATAGTGAATATACAGCTGCAAACTGGACTGTCTGCTGAGCAAATATACATAAGACACCTTGAATGTTTTGCAGTTGACAAAGGCTTTCGTTAGTTTTGCCATAAATCCTGGTATAACCAGCAGAATTCACATTAGTCACAATCCATTTTCCATGACCACTTATGCGGTACTGGGTTACGGTGAGTCAGGAACGTATCTCAGGAGGCACAGGGCAGAAGTCAGGGCAACACCTTGGGCAAGTCCATTACAAGGCTGTTGCAATGGACAAATTAGGGTCATAAATTCACCCAAATCCATGTATTTTAGACTTCAATCTGAAGCTTTAATATTGGGAAGAAAGTCACACAAACACAGGAAGAAGCGTAAAACTGCGCACACACACACACGCCCACACACACACATACACACGGGTTTGTAATTATATCTTTATGGGGACTCTCCATTCATTTCCATGGGGAAAACCCTAATCCCACCATGACATCTTTAACCCCTACCCAGCCCTAACCTTAACCATAAGTAACCAAATAAAATATGAGACTTTTGGCATGTTTAGTTTTTTGATTGCATACACAGATCTTTGTGGGGACTTGAAAAATATGCCTCACAATGTCAAAAAATACGGTTTTAATACATTGTGGGGGACATTTGGTTCCCCCCCGACATACACACAGAGCTGGAAACATTATTTGAATACTCAACCCTGGAGGTATGAGACTACGGTTTTACCTGCTGAGCCCCTGTACTGCTCCTATACGGTAGAAAAACAGGAAGCTGCTGCTTAAATTGTGATTCATTGATGAAGGATTTATGGAGGCAAGGGGAAGCTTCTGCTTTTTAAATGGCTTGCTATCGGCTGGTTGCCCTCTTAAAATTTGGACTGTATAAATTAGGATTTTGTTCATTTTGTTCATTTGACCTCCTCCTCGTGCCCCTGGAGGATGGCTCCCCCGTTGAATATGGTTCCTCCCACAGTTTTTTCTTAATAGGGAGGGTTTCCTTTTGGCTTGTTCTCTGGGGGCTTTGGGCAGGGATAATATAAAGTACTTTGAGACAATGTAATATTGTGAAAGTGCACTATACAAATTAAATTCAATTGATAACGTAAGCCGTTGCAGTTCAGAATCCATTCTCCACCCTCAATGAATAAATATCCATCCATTTCCTGTAACCACTTGTGGGTCACTGGGGGAGGGAGCAGAGCCTGTGGGCACAAGACAGGAAATAACCCAGGACGGGGTGCCAACCCATCACAGGGCACACTCACATACCACCCACTCACTCATGCACACCTGCACACCTACAGGCAATTTGGTAACTCTAATTCACCTTGGCATGTTTTTAGACTGTGGGGGGAAACCGGAGTCTCTAGAGAAAACCCCACGACGAGACAGGGAGAACCTGCGAACTCCACACACATGGAGCCATGTGTCTATCCCTGATTCCAGAGGTTTGAGGCAACAGTGCTAACCACTGCGCACACCATGCCGCCCATTTGAGTAAATATCTAACTCAAAAATACAGTCATACTAGTTACTATAATGACCACAAGAAGCTTCTGGGCTACAAACGTCTCTTTACGACAATGTTTACTGCCATATATGTTGAGTGCAGATGGGATGCTTGAGAATTTGTTTCAGGACAACAATGTATAGAAACTGGAAAACCAGTAGATCTGTAATTCTCTAGTGATAGTGATATGAAAATGATGGCAGAGTGTTAGGCTGTCTTGATTAGGGGTCTTACGTGGAGGCAAAGTTTACCCCCATACAGTACATTTTTGCAGCCATGGATCAATTTGCTGCTTTTAGCCCCCGTGACACATGAAGGATGATATGCTTACCACAAGCTCCAGTTTTAAGAAGAATAATGGAGCAAAATAATCTCTTCCATAGCTGGCATCCACAAATAAATTAAACCAGCTTTATCAGGAAATGGAAAAAAATGATCATTTTCTTTTCCTGCTCTCCATGTGCCAGATGACCCATTGGGAGAGATTGACTAGGGTTGTCAGTGCAAAGCTAGCCCACTGGGAGACGGTTCTGAAACTTTCTTTCAAATCACATGATCTGCTGCCCAAAAAACGTGCGTCAGACTTTCTATTCTACAATTGCGAGGCACTTGCCCACATTATCCCTTTAAGGGCTGTATTTCCACTTAATTTGATGCAATTCGTCTTCAGACAACCAACTTAGTCTAAATGTCTGTGGCCCCACACTTTTGCTGCCAACAACAAGATGCTCCTGGGTGCACGTGACCAAGAGACACGTGACCAAGCGTACCAGCTTTATGGAGAATGCAGGAAGAAGCTCTGTGACTTTTGGTTTAACATACTGAAAATATCGCAATGGAGAAATGCTTAGCAACATTACATATTGCAGTGTTAATAGGCTTCCATTCCAGGTGGGTTTTCTTTTGAGTTTATTCCATTGCATTGAATCGTATTCATATTATTAACAATTTTCATTTCAACAGGGATCAAGCATCTGTAGACCAGACTTCATGCTATGCTAATTTATGGTCTACCTATTTTGGGACAGCTTCATTGCAGGAATGCTGCCCATACTGTAAGACCTGGAAGGGTTTGAGGTTTTTAAAAGGGATAAATATAAAAACAATGCATGACTCACTATCTGGATAGATATGTATTGATACAGCAAAGATCCCATTTTTCCCCTGCCTGAAATTAATTTGTCATAAATATCTAATTGTAAGTAGTAGGTATCATAATAGTTGTGGGAATTAGGCGTTTCAGCATGTTTAAGACTTTAATTGGGGATGAGTTTCAATAATAATAAATATGATAATGACAAAAACATGCTTATTTTTCATTAACGTTCATCCATTACGAGGTCATTGTGAGCCTGGAGCCTATCCCAGGAAGTGAAAGGCACGAGGCAGTGTAGGACACACACATTCACCTCACAAGACAGTGTAGAGTACACACAGACATTCACCTCACGAGGCAGTGTAGAGCACACACACATTCACCTCACGAGGCAGTGTAGCGCACATACACATTCACCTCACGAGGCAGTGTAGGACACACACATTCACCTCACAAGACAGTGTAGAGTACACACACATTCACCTCACGAGGCAGTGTAGAGCACACACACATTCACCTCACGAGGCAGTGTAGGACACACACATTCACCTCACAAGACAGTGTAGAGTACACACACATTCACCTCACGAGGCAGTGTAGAGCACACACACATTCACCTCACATTTGGTCTTCACAATGTAATATAAACCTAATCCCCACACACACACACAAATATACATATTACAGTGCATCTTGAGAATTTATAAACCACAAAATCAGTGATTTGGGGAAAAAGATGCTGGTGTTGAACAATTTTTTCATCAGTGAAAAAATCAGTGAGATGAACTAATTTGCTTGTTAATAATGATAAATTGTTTGCACAAGTACACTGGAATTCTTTATCTTCACCTACCCCATCTTGCTCTTCATCGTTTCACAGCACACGGTCAGCCAATGAGAGACTTAGCCTCTAGTCATCACCTCCAAACCAAGGATTTTATACCATGTTGTTGGAAGCAGGGTTCAAACTTGCAAAGGGAGACCCCATTCGATTTCAAGTTATGCGCCATAACGGCTCAGCCATCACAGCTGAATTTAATCTTATGTGGAAATAAAACGTTTGGGTGGCCTCGGTGTAAATAAGGTGGATGGTCTCAAAAACTCAACATGACAGTTATTCTTCTCTTGTGTGAAAAATGATCCGACACAGCAACCAAGAATCATAATGGATGTTCGGAAGCACCCAGTGGCCCCGTCCAAGCAGATGCAGCTCCGTCGCTAATGACCATGCCTCAACACAGGATTTACGCTGAATAGAAAAGTCGTTCATTTTGTTTACATTTATTTAGCAGATGCTGTTATCCAAAGTGACAAACAATTGAGAAAGCAGGGTCAGCTGCTCCCATGAGTAATTGGTGGTTAAGGGCCCAGCGTTGACATGACTTTGACAGCCACAGTATTTGGACCAGCAACTTTTCTATTACTGGCACAGCTCACTAACCCACAGACACAGACTGCCCCCTTTTTGCATCAGTCATGTGAGGTTAGCTTGGAGGAAGTCTTCACTTTTGGCTATTGCCTTGTTGCATCTTTTGTTTGCAAAATACCACCATTTTCCTGGGAGAAATAATGTATTTTTTATGTGGCCACAACTAAAACACTATATGTGTCAATCTAACCCTGCCTGCTACTGAAGTTAACTGGTTGTCAGCCATGATGGTGTGAGTGTCTTGGTTATAAGCTTTTTTGTTTGTTTCTGGATGACTTGCCCTTATTGAAGGGACTATGGATTCAGAATAAGACTAAAATATTCTTTACGAGTCTTCCAGGACCTCCATCCATGAGCTGACGTTAAAATGGAAAAAGGGTACTGCAGTATGCCAAGTATTCTAAAGAATCCAGGAAATAGGTAGATTTGTATACTTTATCGGTCCCTGTGGGGGAATAATTTTTAAGCATGAGCTCTGGGTACAAACAGCAGATTCAACAATGATCATCCAGGGTCCCAGTCACCCAAGCCGCCAACTGTTTGATCTGCTACCATCAGGTAGGCAGTTCTGCAGAATGAGGCCCCAAACCAGTAAGCTACAGTGCCCATAGGTGAGAGTGTGCCCTGCAATGGATTGGCGTGCCCTCCTGGGTTGCCTTGTGCCCATAGGTGAGAGTGTGCCCTGCAATGGATTGGCGTGCCCTCCTAGGTTGTCTTGTGCCCATAGGTGAGAGTGTGCCCTGCAATGGATTGGCATGCCCTCCTGCGTTGCCTTGTGCCCATAGGTGAGAGTGTGCCCTGCAATGGATTGCAGTGCCCTCCTGGGTTGCCTTGTGCCCATAGGTGAGAGTGTGCCCTACAATGGATTGGCATGCCCTCCTGCATTGCCTTGTGCCCATAGGTGAGAGTGTGCCCTGCAATGGATTGGCATGCCCTCTTGGGTTGCCTTGTGCCCATAGGTGAGAGTGTGCCCTACAATGGATTGGCATGCCCGCCTGCGTTGCCTTGTCCCCATAGGTGAGAGTGGGCCCTGCAATGGATTGGCATGCCCTCTTGGGTTGCCTTGTGCCCATAGTCTCCAGCACCCCTCCCCCCCACCATGACCCTGAATAGAACAAGCAGTTAGGTCAACCTAAATTAGTATGTTTCACTTAGGGTTGCCACCTTAGGTCCACCCATGTCACTAATTCAGCCTATTTAATGGCCTTATTCAGTTCACAGACACCCTAGAGTTGATGTTACCCCCCAAGAGCATCGTGGCAAGGAAGATGGCACCAGGATGCATGTCTCGGAACTGGAACTGAAATGTTGTGGAAAGAGCCAAAATTCACAAACCCATGGTACATGCTGTTCTGAAAGCAAGAAAGACTTTCTATTGACTGTGGAGAATTTTTCAATGCTGTTATGTCTGGGAAAACATTCCAGGTCCTGTTGCTATTTTTTGTTAAAAAAAATTATGAAAAATAATAATCATGTTATGATATGTTACGCAACTATCTTACTGTCATATGTAGAGAATCTGGTGTCTGTTGTCCATGCTGTGGAGATTACTTATGGCAATGCAACGATCTACATTGCAGAGGGAGCAACTCATAACATGTTCTGTACTGTGCAGTTTCCCATAATCCTCTGCTGCCTGATGCAGCAGATAGGCATCTGTCTTGCTTGGTGAGTCTGGCATCAAAGGTACAGAGGAAGTTTTGATCTCATTAAAGCATCCTGCTCTTGCCTCCACTGGCATGGAGTGTGAGGGTTTGTTTCCTCTGGCTCCTTGTTATGGAACAGAACCACATGCTACATCCTACATGTTTGTTTTTCATTTCCTTCTCCTTGTTCTGTGTAAATGGGATTCATTTACCTTTTTCAGACATTTTCTTTCTATCAGATGTAAGTATCTGGTTGCTGTTAAAGACGATGTTCATTATTTATCCAGTCGATTGTGTATAAATCAACGTGGCCTGTTCAGATTGAAGAAATAAATATGCTGTTATAATAATTGATTCATCTTCTATGCCGCTTGTCCTGAACAGGGCTGCGGGGGTCCGGAGTCCAGCCCAGAAACAACAGCCGCATCAACCCATCACAGGGCATACACACACACCTACAGCCGATTCTCCAATCCAATCCACCTCAGCATGTTTTTGAATTGTGGGGGAGAAATCAGAGTGTACCCAGAGGAATCCCCACAAGGACACGAGGAGAACATGCAAGCTCCACGCAAATAGATCTTCGGAGATGTTAGCCAACTGCACTAGCCAATAACATAATCATAGCACTTATTGTATCAGTCATAGTTAAGGCCAATGAAACACTGGCTAACAGATTTATGCTTCAGATGTTTGTAAATGATATCAACATAAGGAAATATAGCTTAAACTAAACAGAAACTAACATTCCTCCAGTGACCTCTGTGCTTCACTAATACCATGAGCCCATGGTCCTTCTAACACCGTTTTTTTTGCACATTCCTAGGGGTAGCATCAAGTCAATGTGCATATAGTCTGTCTGTTGCATGTGATCCTGAATTTCCTGTGGTTGCAAACCGAAGCTCAAAATTTATCTGCACTCTTCACTCAACTGAAACATATCTAAGTCAAGACAATGAAGCAAACAAGCATAATATTGAGTTTCATAATAGAAAAGCCGGCTCCTTTGCAGGTCTTTGTTGTCAAGAACAAAGACATCTTGAGGAAGCGTCTTTGGATCCTCATGCAGTTGGGTTGCCGTCACTACTCTTAAACTAAAGACTTAAGCTAAAGATATGAGCCTAAGGTTTTAAAAACAGCAAGCAAATACAAAGGAATGAGATCATGGACATTTTCATGTAAAGCAAGGTCCAGACATGCAATGGCTTTAGCCGTCTGCTGTCCACTTTGTAGTTGTTGCGTAGAAACTTTCAACAATCAGAAAATTGGGGGGTAGAGTTACTGTACATCTGGGGTCCCATTACTGAAATGAGGTACAATGACACAGATATATCAGATGTCTGCTTGTGCGTGATTTATTTTATTTTATATTTTATTCAAATGAAGACCAAATTTAGTTTTGAACAAAGGAAAAAGCAACAAAGTCATTAAAGGATGCATAAAACAATAACAACTGTAATAGTTCAAATTTTTTAAGTTATAGCTGGTGTCACATGTGATTACAATAGTCAGTACTTCTTTGTTTAAAACTGGGTCAATCTGCAAACAATGGATGCTTTTGTGAATTGTTCTGTTTTTGTAGTTTTCCGAAAATGTGCACATCAGCATTTTACTGTTTTCCAAACTGTAACCAAACAGTAAACCTATCTTACACTCTGAGCATCACCCCTGGAAAAAACGTTGGATGATGGTAAATATCTCTGATAACTACACAGCCAATGAAATGATCCCTTTGGTTGCCAGCTGGGGGAGCAGTCTGTTATGTATTATAGAAGCAAAATGGATTATTGTACAATTATTGAACTGTTGTTCCTCTGTAATGTAACCCTGATTTTTTTTATTTAAATATGTTTGTATTTATTGGGCTGGCTGAACGGCCACTCTGTTCCAGAGGACGGAATTGCTTTAATGTAAATCTGGATTTCCGCATCAGCCACCGATTTGGTAAATCCAATTCACCAGAGGCACGGGGAGACCACTATGCCACTATGCCACTATGCTGCCTGTAAAAAAACATTCAGTAACACTTTACTTAAACCTGTCATCTATAATGCATTATTGATACCTTCACAATAGATCATGATGGTCGGTACAAGAATTAATAATGCGTTAAACCATCTTCTATTGACAGACATAAGACATTATAATGTTGCTTATTATACTTCATAAGCTCCAATGAAGCTCTTATATATAATGTACTATAGATACCTTCATAATGCATTATAACGACCATAATGTAGGGCAGCGTGTGGCTCAGTGGGTTAAGCCTGTGCCTATGAAGGTTGCCAGTTTGAGGCCAGCCTCAGCATGTCTGCAGGTCCTTGAGTAAGGTCCTTAAGTCCCAGCTTCCTGGGTGCCACAACAGGTGGCTGCCCTTCGCGGACAGCTTGCTCTGACCTACAGAGAGCAAGATGGGAGAGACGTAAAGACAATTTCCCCACAGGGATCAATAATAATTATAAGAATTAAGGGCACTTATGAAGGTCTTTATAGTACATTATAGATAATAGCTTCATAAAGCATTCATAATGCCTAATAAACATTGCTATAATGTGTTTTTTATAATGCCTTTTTTATAAATATGTATAGCCTTGTTGATAATGCTTTATGAATGTATTATAATATGTTATGACTGTGTTCATAGATTGTTATAGACATGGCGTTCATAGAAAGTGTTACCAAAAGTTCGTATTCTATTGATGATAGTTAAGACCAAGGTTAACCTGCAGCTTCCAGTGATATGCACACCACTGACAGTAAGTGTTGACCGTGTCAATTAGGATCCACATTCTTCATGGTGAGTGAAACACACCTCACCATGTGACACCTGTATTTAATAATGATCAGTTAATTGAGAAAGATCTGTGTGATCTTCCTCTGAGCCAGAGGCAGCAGGCTCTGAAACCCATTTAGACAGAGCAGTGAGCATATTGCTGTGACTGGTGCTCAGTCATCATCAGTGCTCATTGAGCATAAGGTTCACAGCTCAGTTTGGTTCAGAGTCCTGCTTCTGAGTTTCTGAGGCCTGCTTTACTTTATTTTTTTTCTAAGTCTTACTCAGGGTTGCCATTCTTGTCACCAACTTTGTGTTTTTTTGTGCTGGCATCTTGTTTTCATGTTCCAAGCCTTGTTTAGCCAGAGTTCTGCAGCTGGTGTGCTGTGCAACCGGTGTCATTATATAGGTTTGTTATTGTGTTTCAGCCTCATTTGCCGTCTCCCCTCTCCTGGTTTCTGTTCCTAGTTTTCCGGTGCTCCACCCTGCGTCTGATTTCTGTGCACCTTATCCTGGAGCAGTCTACCTAGTCCCAGTGGTCACCTGTTTCCTGTGATGTACTGTCCAAAGGTCTTAGAGACCATCAGGCAGAATAGCTGGCCAGGCGGACGGCCTACGTAGTACGGGCTGTCCTGTCTGAATCCGCCCGTGAAAGCAAATAAACATGGTTTAACTGAGTGCTCTGAGTCCTGGTTGTGACACGGTGGGTTCCTGATGATTCTGCTATGTCTCATGATGGAGCAAAAATGTATCCTGTGGAAGGTGCCAGGATAGTTTTCAGTCCTGAAGGAGCAATCTCAAAATTTGCATCACCTTTGTATTTCCTGCAAGTAATACACAACAGAAATGCAGGTTGAAATGTACCTTTTCATGTAGTTTTTCTTAAAAAAGATTTTGTAACATTTACACAGCACAAATGTGCATGTTACTGTTAAGTATCAGCCCACTCTGGTGCTCTTGCACACAATGGCTCCATTGCAGAAAGTCTGACTGATTGACAGTTGAATGCATTTGTCCTTTAAGGAATTGCCTTCTCTGGAATCTTCCCAGCCTCCACGTCACGTGCACCGACACATGTGGAAGGGCTCGCCTCATAATCGTTGATTTGTCTGGAGGTTCCTGGACTGGCTGAGACACGCCCCCTGCCTAAGGGGACCGGTCTTTTGGCAGCACGGCGTGGCTGATTGGCACTGAGCTCAGCGGGAGTGGATGTTTGCATAAGCGCCAGGGGCTGGAATGGCTTACAAGTTTGTAGTCCAGCAGCACATGTTGTGTTGCTGAAACCGATTCCAAATCAACGACACAAACACGGGAACATCTGCTCTCGCTCTGCCCCATCTGCGTCGTGGGTAAACCAGTCAGTCAGCTCTTATCCCGGTGCAGAGATGCGCCACCTGAGCATGCTGTTGGAGAAGGTGGCTGATCTACCCCTGCTTTGGCGGTGGCCTGTGTAGAACCTAGTTGGAAGGAAGGGAATGAAACGTTCTAAACAATGAGAGCTTGGTAGTAGGAGAGCTAGTGAACAGAGGAGGTGGGACTGGTTCTGCAAATGAGGACAAAAAGGAGAGAGAACAGGGGAGGAAAAATTTAAGCAAAGCTCCACTCTCTGCCCCCCACGAGTAGCACTTTGGACGGGGCGGTGGGTATGACATCAGAAGTCCCCTCCCTCCGTTGGTATAGATGCTGGCCGGACCTGCTCCCTGTATCAGTCAGCAGCTTTACGTGCTGAGGTTAAGTCCTAAGCAAGCTACCTTAGTGAAGTCATCCATTATTGTGCTAAGACATTAAGACAGGCATGATGATCCTTAGAATTACCGTCCTGCTGCTGGTTGGGATTGTATTCATCAGCTACAGCTTGTCACAGAGAATTAGAGGCAAGTACATCAACAAAAAACAATTGCAGTAGCAGAAATGCTTTATTTATTTAAACAGATTTTATTTGCATAGACCAGAAATGCTTTGATTAAAATCCAGGAAATTGAGTCTCAGTGTGTGAACACTAGTTATTGCAATGATTCAGTTTGTTAGTGTGCCTTGCTGCATTTATGCATGCATGCTTGCTCGTGCGCATGGAGTGGCGCAGGTGCTCTGACACTTGGCTGACTTGGGTCTCTTTCACTGAGCATGTGGAAACTTTGTCCTGCAGAGAAGTGCAGTGACACATTACCTGCTGATGCTTCTGTGCCTGGTATACTGTTCACCACTTATCAGATGTTGCCTGAGTCATAATTCTCCCCAAGGGGTCTAAATAACATATTTATAATGTATCATGTATTATTAGTTTATCAAAACATATTTTATGTTGAAAGATCGGGTTTGCTCTTTGAAAATGTAGCAAAGTTGGGTATGTTTTTGTACATGCGAAGATTGTGTTTTGTCATATGGACTGGGTGATCATGGTAATGAAATGGTCAATGAATCTGCAGTGATAGCGTGGGATTAACCGTGACTTTATAGCATGACCAGCTGTAGATTTCTAACAGATGTATGAGTTTGCACCGGGTGCCGTGTGGGAATCTGCCTGCTCGGGTTAAGTGCAAATGCAGATTTGATTTCTGCAGAATCTTTTCACAGTAAATTGTTGTCATTTTGTTTAATGAAATTGCACCAGCAAGTACATTTGGTTAAACCTTTGGCAATGAGTAGCAAGTGCAGTCCACAGTGGGACATTATGTCATGCTTATGTGATTAATGCCCAAAGAATGGAGAGAAAAAAAATGCAAAGAGAACTATAATCGACTGAACTGTCTGACTGGTGCATAAAATCCATGCTCTATACCGCATGCACTTGGCTGCTTTGATTACCTTGCTCAGCTTAAGTTATGTAATAAAACATTCAGCACTTGTGAAAAGAAAAAACCAGCACCCAGACTGAAAATGCTCCATTATCTCAGATAGAGGTGGTCTGATGTTTCCTTTTGTGTAAATTGATCGTGCATGGTTCCTGGACTGGTACCTCAGTGCAGAGGTGGACAGGCCACATTCTCCAACTCCTTGCACAGCCATGGAGAATTTTGCTCCTTTTGGGTGGCTGCCAAAAGCAGGGGGTCCATGCAGGCGCTGTAAATACAAGATTTTTCCCTCCGGGGCCTCTGTTATCACTCTTTTATTCCTGGTTCTCATATGGTATGAGGAGTTATGTCATCGCAGTTATTTAATTATTTTTACATGCAGTTTGAAAGAGTTCTGACAGTTTTTCCCTTAGGGTGTCATTTGGCTTCACAGGTTTGATTCCTGCCTATAAATATCACCCTTCATATCGTCCTTTGTCTTCTTGAGGTGCAGTAGTGGAGTCAGTAAAGCACTAACAAGATGGTTGCTGGATTAAGACCTGCAAGATGTCCTACTGTGGCTAACCGGAGCAAAGTGATTACCTGATCTCACCTTTATGCAATGTTCAAGCATATCTATTATGATTTATTAAGTGGGAGGGAGGTGATCAGTTAAATTGCCTAATTGAATGATAACAAAGGTTTGCTGCTATTTGGAAGGGTTTTGGTCAATCCTGCGATCGCTGTGCTGCATCTCTCAGTGTCACTGTGTCTTATGAGGTCTTATGGTAGCAGTTAATGACCAGGGATGAAAGAACTGCCCAGCAAAACCTTTTGCTGTGCAGTGGAGCTCAACATATTTCCTGAATGTGTGCACCCCCTTACTGTTTTCTGGAGAAAACTTACGGGTGGAGGCAACTGCCACAGGGCAATCCAGTCCACCGCAAAGCAGGTGGGGGTAGATTGGGCGGCTGACAGAGTGACGTTACAATCCTCAGCGAGCCACACACTGGTCACAAAATGACCTGCATCCTGTCACAGAAATGGAAGCTTTGGAGAGGTGACAGAACATGAAGGAAAACAGATAGAATCTGCAATGGGAGCATCAGATTATCAGGTCTCTGCGGTTTGGAAGGGCCCTGACTGACATGCCATGCTGCCTGTATTTAATCGAGAGTTTGCTGTAGTATCTAGATAAGCTAGAGAAAGGGAGGGAATGTGAAGACCCCCCAAAGCAGGGGAACGGCGCCACCTACTTTTTATGAAAATAACAGTTACCCAGGGGACTAACCAGGGTCTCAGAAGTTTTTAATAGTTCACATAGTTAAAATCATATCAGTCAAAAACCATTTCATTTACAATTTTCTACTTGGAAAATTCTGGGTTTAACTAGATAAATAACAGAATGTAATGGGGAAATGAGTAACATACAAGAAACACCACAGAGACATGGACGCTGTGCAGAAAACAGCAGCGTGCCGGCCAAGCCTGCAGCCTTTGGCCGTGGTGGCCGAGTTTAGGAAGCAGGCGAGTGCTAGTGCTACGTGAGTCATGCGTAGCAACAGTGATCACCCATAACTCTGAGCCCAGGAGAACAACCCCTCACCTGGAAAAATCTCTGCCTGACGACATTCCCCACGGTCGCCGCCTTTCTGCCCGCATGCCTTCCAGGGGACTTTTGACACCGCTCCTCTTCAGACTGGGCGACAGTACAGGACCTAATCAGAGACCTGTTCACCTGGGAAACGGGACACAAACACAGAGAATGGGCTTGTGTGGCTGGACACACAAATGGTGTCAAGCTTGAGAAGGACTTTCTCTTTGGAAAAAGAGAACCACTTGAAGCCAGTTAAGGCACAACCTGACAACATGCCAGTTGTCTTCAAATTAGGATGCAGGCCCAGCTGGGATTCAAAACTGCAACCTTCTGGCTGGTACTCAAATGCTGCACACTGATGATCGCTAATATGTTTTTGGCTTAAAACACAGTATCCGATACTTCTCACATCACAAAGGATTCATAAAGAAATGAGTTCTTGCACATCTGTCGTCTGAAAAACCTTTAACATCATTTGCTACAGTGTTATTCTAAAACAATCACTTCTTTGTGAGCAGCTGAATAACAATCTTTATAGTTCTGCCCTTATGTCTCATATTCGGATCTGAAAACAAACTTCATAACTCATAACCTCCTTTGTTTGTGAAATCTAATATAAGCTGCAGCTGAAATTAGGTAAGCGACGGTTACCCAAAATCGTTTCAAAGTTGGAAGGTCAGCAGTCTGTAGCCTTCAGAATGCTGGAATTCAAGTCTCTGGGGTTGTCTGCTAACGCCAGTTTCTGCTCATGGTGACCAGTTTCACCTTTCTGTTGTAAGAAACATAAACATTAAACTTTTTTCCTAATAATGTTATGATTTGTTGAAATCGGTTTAAGTGTCTCCATGCTTGATGTTGCTTCTGAAAAAATAAACCCTGGAATGGTCTCAGAAAGATTAACTTGCAAACTCCCTAATTGAAGGGAGCGTCCAAAGGAGCAGGAATTGGAGACCCTCCAGGAGGCCCAGCAAAGAGAGACCCAGCAGAAGCCGTCTCAGATCTGAGCATCTGCCAAATTCACCCAGCTGTCAGGTCCTGGCCGTGGATTCAAATTTGTCTCCTATATCCATTTGCTTGTCTAATCAATTTAAAATAATAAAGGTCTCATGGGTACAGCTAACACAGCTTGTGTGGTTTCATTAGTGTAATGAGGACTTGCATCTGAGCACTTTTAGCCTTTACCCGTTGATCAGCTCAGGAATTATGGACTTAATGACACAGAGCGCTGGGGCTTGTGTTTGATCGTTTATCTTTAAAGCCACAACATTGTTTTCAAAAATCCATCAAATGGTCTAATTACTGGGCACAGCCATGTCATTGTAATGATCGTGGAACAGGGACCTCTAGGCATGCAGCATAAGTAGAGAACGCATCCCTTAAATGAACAGCTGTCCACTTTCTTTCTGTATTAACACGTTGAAAAACGGCTGAGTCA
>JAODLD010000040.1:14637750-14653142 GCA_026781065.1 Mormyrops boulengeri | reverse complement strand
CCCCCCCCCCCCCCCCCCCCCCCCCCCCCCCCCCCCCCCCCCCCCCCCCCCCCCCCCCCCCCCCCCCCCCGCTGCACTCTGGAGGCCAATCAGCTTTCAGCTGGTGCCAGTGTCCCTGTGGCCCTGCCCCTGTATACGCCCCTGCTGGAAGACTATTTCCAAGTCAAACCTGTAGCAAGAACTGCTGCAATAATCACCCGTAAAGAATGGAATACCTGATACTGGCCGATGTCTGGAGGACCATTGATATTCCAATAGATACAGACCTGACCAGAACAAGGAAGCCCTGTGTTGCTGGGATTTTAATGAGGGCTGAATCTAGAACAGTCTGGCACAATATGACAGACACAATATAATCCAGGGATTTTTTATGAACAGGGAGATGTGGGACATCACACCATCTGATCATCTCACATGGAAGAGCCATTAACAGGAGGTCCTGGCGCATTCTCAAGGCTGTCTGAGGGATAAAAAATATCAAGTATCGCTGTTCTAGAGAGCTTATGAGTCATTATTCTTACAGTATTATAGTATATAGTTATGAACAGGAATGTATTATCATTCTGTTGTGTGGAAGAAGTATTTTAATGTTACAGTTTAAATGATTTTTACACGCTTTGTACTGAAATCTCTGTTTGGTCTACTATCTGTGCAAACATTCCATGGTTTACTTTCTTTCTCTCATTACAGTTATGAATTCATGGTAAAACCCAAGAACGAGCTTGGATCGGGCCCTTCTACAGAACCTGTGTCCTTCAACACAGAGTCAGGTACAGATCAGGGCAACAAATCCTGCTGCAGTTTATGCTGTCCAGTATTTCACCTAAATGCACTTACATACATTACGTTTGGCAAGATAGGAGCAATTACTGTTCTTTTAACATTCCTAAACATTTTCATAGCAGAAAGGACTACTATACTGTGGTCAGTAGAGGCCATATGCCAAAAAAACCAGTCATGCCAGTTAAATTTTCCTCACTGTTACCCAGTCAGAGATATGTACAATTAACTGGCGCTTATTAACTTAATGCCTTCAGCATGTTGTTTTCATTTTCATAACCTTGGCCTCCACGTTGAGACCCATAGATTCATCACAGCGGTCATCCTGCCAGCTCTCCTGCACAAGTATAGACTTACAATGGCATCAACACACTGTAAATATGTTGATTAAAAGAGAGATTCGTAAGTGGAATCACCTCGTGTTTCCTGTGTTTTTTGAAGGGGGAAAAACAGTCATTATCCCAACAGGACTACATTGGAATGTATTGGAAGTAGTAGGGCAGAGGACCTCAAAACAGATGGAGTTTTTTAGTTCTGTAGAGCTCCTCCCTCCCCTTTCCAGTGCTTAGGGAGAGATTACCAAAATATCACAGTGATGTTGAAAGATTCTGGATTCTGCAGAAAACATGGGTGTGTGAGACAGGCAAATGAGATCTCAGTAGAGATTGCAGATACTAAAAGTCTCTGGCTGGTGTGAGGGTTTCAGTGTGTGCGCCATAAATAAGTATCTTTATTTTAATTTCTATCCACAGTAAATTATGCAGTTCATATTGTATATAGATGTCTATTCTGTGCATTTATAGTGTTTTGCTTTCTCTCTTCATGTGACCGCCAGCTGACCCCCTCACAGGTAAGCCTTGGGCATCTTCTCGTTTCTTATGCTTAAATGCTTTTATTATTTATGACCCAGCTGTCAGCCGGCTGACCCGTCTCACACTTTCTCACCACTACCAATTCCCTTCAGGGAAAACTGCCATTTGGACGGAGTATTCATTCAGGCCTGACATCTACTCTGAGTGCAACGGGAAGCAGTATGTGAAGAGGACGTGGTACCGCAAGTTTGTCGGCATCCAACTCTGCAACTCCCTGAGATACAAGATATACCTGGGTGACACTCTCTCAGGTTTGTCTGTTAAACAGAAAAAAGACACACACAAAATGTTTATGATAGGAGTTGAGGACCTCTTAGACAGACAGTAACCCTGGGTATGCAGATTTTCATTCTAGCTGAGCAGATAATTAATTAGCTAGAAGATAGTGACTGAGCACAACTCATGACTTGAATAACAAAATAAACATGCTGACCCTCCAACTTTGGTGTAACGGTTCATTAATAGCAATTCATGTGGACACCTTTGCAGGAAAGTTCTACAACATTGGGGACCAAACAGGACATGGTGAGGACCACTGCCAGTTTGTGGACTCCTACCTTGATGGGAGGACAGGAAGCCATCTTTATGCTGATCAGCTGCCCGTGAGATCTGGTATTTAAGAAAAAAAAAAACACACTCACAGCTGCCTCTGACTATATAAAAATGATGCTGGCTTGATCTGTTAATATCACCTTGATGAGTTAAGATATCCAAAATCACAAACCTACAAGCCTAATAGTGACTAAAAGCCATATCACACATATATTATGATTATCTCAATCTAACACCAATGTTCACCAACGTTTCTCTCAGTTCCCCACTGAAACAGCTCTGCTCCAAAAAGAACTCATACTTACTATAAATATGAAGATTTTTCAAACATGGAAAACACACAAAAATTAATCCGGCATGGAAATTGTTTGTGATCTGTGTGTCTGGGTCAGCTGGAACCGTTTTTCACAAGCTGAACCCAACAACTCAGAATAATGCCTCATTTACTTGCCTCTGATACTTGTGACGTGAGACATAAGCAGAATAAATCAGTTTGATCAAACAAAAGTTTTAACCACTTAATAAAATAATGTTTAAATCTATATACCTAGGCAGAAAGTGTATATTTGCTCAGATTTCTTAGTTAAATACACTATTTAACATCAGAATATATACAAATAAACAGTTACATAGCAAAAACTTCTTCAGTTCTGGCTTGGTTTCGAAATCTCCCGAGCACCCCAGCCATTCCAAGAATTTGTTAAATTTCACGATCAGGTCATTTACAATCAATTAATTAAATTAGTTAATATCAAATGAATTAATATCAAATAAGGTGTTGTAGTAGTTTAGTTCAAGAAATGCATGGTTATGTTAGATGGCAATTGCAAATCCTGGAATGACTGGGAAGTTTTGAAACGGTTAATTTGCCATACTATGACAGACATAACATAGTTCTGTACAACATAATTTTCTTTGGAAGACTTTTGCACAGTACTCTGTCTAATCCATAATGTAAAATGCTAATTCCACCTACACTGAGAGCAATATCAAAACAGACGTACTAGGTATGGTAAGATTCACAGATTTGCATTGGTGCACCGGCATAAAAGTTCATGGTGCAACTCGCACGATTAAAAAAGCGTGCATGTCATGAACTTGGGATTCATCATCTCTAACATCTTTGCATTGGTAAAGTCCGATTTATTAATATAGAATTATTAGCAGACGCCCTATGCCATTATTATTTAGAAAGGTGACCAATAATTTTATAATAATGGCAGGTGCTTTATTGATCCCCATGGGGAAATTCTCTTTATGCTTCCCCCCACTTGCTCTCTGTAGCTCAGAACAAACTGGATGTGAAGGACAGCCACCCATAGCAGTGCCCAGGGAGGGTTATGGGCCTTACTCAAGGACCTACAGATGTGCTGAGCCTGGGCTTGAACTAGTGACTTTCGGACCACAGGCACAGCCCACTGAGCCACACATTGTCCCTTCTATAGCTACATTTATACTGACTCTCCCTCTATAAGCTGTTTCTGAAGCGCACTCTCTCATCTCCAGTTCTCCACTGCAGTCAGAGACCAATTCTCACCAAGTCTCTCGGCCAAGTCTCGGCCAATTTGGAGACATCTCCAGCACTGCGTTGCATAGTATTGAATCAAATCGTGTCGAATTGCACTGCATTGCAGTAGGGGTGAATCATTTTGCATCACATTATTAGTTGCTTCATAGGTATCTCTACTGCATTGGATCGTTGGCAATACATAGACAGAAGTCTATCGCATCAGACCTCGGTAATGGAGATGGTCATCCCTAAGACATACACTTACACTAACAATCTGCTTTTGTCTTTTTTGGCTTTTCTCAGGATTTTTCAGAGCAATGCGACAGCAGCCAGTCTCTTTCGGCACGATAGGTGGGAACTCGCGCATTCCTTATGTGCCGTGGTACGAGTGCGGAATACCAATTCCCGGGAAATGGTAGGAGAGATGACCACCATGGATCATGCTCGGGTGACTGCTCTGGAGAGAAGACACGCGCTGTAAGATCGAGGACTACAGTGATGGGGTCTTCCAGCACCTATATATCTGCAAAAGAAAAAAAAAAAGTGTACAGTATGTAAATGTCAAGGACTATTCTTGAGCGCATTTGGTAATATGTAATGGAAACTTAGCCTCATTATTTACAGAACAGCACAAGAGGTACTGCAAAAGAACTATTTACTAACAGATGTAAACAGAAAAAAATATTTGGGAAGCTGGCTCCCAGAAATTATTTTGATAACTTGTATATAATAGTATTTATCAAAAGGGTTGTAATTAAATGTGCCTTGTGATGTCTTACCACAATTTAAGGGAAAGGGAAAGGTTATGGTGCTTTAGTCACAGAGGCCATGGTGAACAGTTTTAGACTCAAAATGCTCTGTTTAGGATCCATATTACCATCATATAAGTGAGTGGAGGTTTTAAGCAGACCGCTCCATTAAGGATTCACATCTCAGTTAAATCTGGGATTCTAAAAGGATCATGCCATTTCAATCCTTAGGCAGCAGTCATAAGACATTCCCACAATCGACAATCTTAGACACAATGTGTCTTTGGTATTTTAATGGGGCGGGAGGAGGTGGGGCAGGTTTGGCCAAACTAAATTAATCTGCACTCTTACATTCTACAATTTCTGATGCTTGTGCACACACAGAAAATAAGCCTTGTATCTATCTAGTACTCCCTGCATCAACCCTGCTCTTTTGGGTAGCTATAGACTTGAGGGTTTTTACAGTTGCAGTAGTTTGCACAACATAAATTAATTTATATGTATATTGAGAGAAAGGTATTTTTGAAAAATTTTTTAAAACTTGCGTTAAACCACCATTCTCAAACGTCAAACCATGGTTCCTTATGTATAACATCTGAAGATGTGGTATTTATGCATTATAGATATAAGCAACATAAGAACGAATAAATTAAAAATGAGACCAATTTTGTACATAGGTACTCGATAGCATCAATGGCGGATTAATTTTTAATCGTAATTGTTTGGAAAACATTAACGTTAATGTATTTTTAGTTTTTATCACATATTCACATATCACATTTTCAATAATAATTTTTTTAAATAAACTTCTTTGTCTTTTTTGTGCTTGTCAACCAACGGAAGAGTGGTTAGGAAAGAACAGCTTTCAATTCAATCCACATAGTTAAGTGTGTAATCTACAAAATGGTCTGCTGTGAATCTGAGACACGTCACCATTAGAAGTACATTGTCTTAGTGCTTCTTTTAGCTTAAAGAGGATTTCTAGAGGAGTATACAGTGTCATACTTTTGTGACCAAGCTTTTAGTTCGACGGCCCGGTGCGACCTTCTCCAGCGTGAACCTGCTCAATTTACAGCACACACACATGTACCTCTGGTCCCTTCTCATGTCAGGGCAAACCACAGCCTTATTGTGACAGAAATGGAGCAACATGGATTGCAACACTTTTCCAAACCCAAGAAAAGGCACAAATAGACCAGCTTCACCACAGGGACATTTCTTTAGAACCACAGGAGTCCAGCAATAAAAACGAAACGTCAGGCTTGGTCTAAGCTGCCTTTATTAGCTTCCCGAAAACGCAGAATGTTGTGTAAATAAAACTGCAATCTGGAATCATCGTTCAGATATCATGTCATTACAATGCCATTAACAAAATGGCGAATATTCATAGAGAGATAAATATGGAGGCAAACATAAGGAGTAGCCTTCAAAGTGTGAAAAGATTTCACAAGTTCAGTTCACTTACACAAGTAAATGTGCAGTAATTAGGCAAAAACACGATTAAACACACACCCACACAAAACCCCATCTTTCATAATGAATTCCACTTAATCCTGTTGGTGCATTCCCATTCTGCATTCAGACTTCCAAACTACTGTCAACACAAAAAAGACAAGTCTGGTGCACTGAGCAATTTTGGATTTAGTGCTAACAGGGCTCAGGAAAGTCTGTGATCCAAAGCTAGCTGAGCTGCAAGCTCTGGAAAAGATCACTCACTGAAAGGGCTCTTATCGGTATCCCGGGCCTGGCTGGGTGTAGACCTGACCGTAAGCTGGGCGACTTCGGGAATATGGGTTGGATGTCCCGGGAGGGGGCTGATTCCCTGTATTTCCTGGGGACAGAGTGTATCCAGGGTGGGGCTGATAGCCAGGACCAGGATGGGAGGTGGGAGGCATGTGGTAATTAGTAGGTTGTGAGGTTGGAGAGGTGTAGTTTTGTGGAGGGAGGGCTCCGGGGGGGTACTGAAGGCCTGCTTGAGTAAGGGCATGGGACTGCCCTGTGAATCCTGCTGCAGGGGTGGGGGCAGCAGTTTGGGATGTTGGGGCAGCGTAACTCATGAACTGCTGCTGCCTGTGGGGAGCTGGCTGATGAGCTGGATGGGAAGTGCAGCCTGCATGGGGAGAGAACAGAGCATGTCAGACAGACGCACAAGAAGGGCACCCAGCACTGAGCCAGAAAAAATGCTGTGACACCCGTCCATTGTGACCATCTTGAAACCACTAACAGCCTCAATCTGGAAAAAACTGAGAGACCACAGCAAAATTTTCAGTTTCAGTAATTTCTCAGTTTAAGGGGATGCGTCTGTGTAATTTTTTAATTTTTTTTTTACAAACTCCAACATGGATTTTCCCCACTGTTTCTCATTAATGAAGGGCTTCTTCCTTGCTTTATGGGTCTTCAGTCCTGCTTCTAGGAGCCTGTTATGACTTGTCTTAGCAGTTCACTTCACACCACTTAGTTACTCATTCTTTTTGAAGGTCACTTGAGGTCATCCCCTGATTAATGAGGCACTGCCAGATAAGGTGAAGGTCATCTCTGGCATTAGAAAGTTGCTTATGCCCTCTGCCTATCTGGTTTCTGGTTATTGCCAGTGTCTCCTGCTTCACCTTGTTCTTGTGTACTGCTGTCTTAAAAACCTTGAGCCTGGAAGCAGCCTGCCTCGCAGTGTAGCCTTCTGCCAGCAGAACCAGGATTAAATCAGGATTTAAAAAAACAGATTTCAAAAAAATATATTGTGGTCTCCTAATTTTTTCCAGAGCTGTACTTTCAGGACCTCCACCAAGTGCTGGCTTGAAGTTAGACATGAATCACCTTCTGCTGAAAGGCGACATAAGGTGACTGATATGAGGATTTATATGAGGACAATCATGATTCCAGGAGCAAGAGACTATTTTGGACAACTCAAGAGTGTCAAATATCAGGAGTATTCCATGGCTCTTGGAGAAGTGAAGGGCAAAAACGGAAGGCCAGCCTTTTCTCACCTGGGTACTGCACCCCATACAGCTGCTGGGGAGGGTATCCACCTGGGGCCTGGTACTGCTGGTACACCTGACCTGGAGAGACAGGAGAGAGAAGTGAGATGTCAGCACATGGTGGCAGGCTGGAGTTTGTCCGTGAACCCTGAGGCAGTCGCTATAATGCAGCCAGCGACAGCAGATGAAGTGCTCTCAGAAGCACAGACTCACATACTAACTACGACCCCCCACCACACAACATGCTGAAACCATGACCAGAACTGAGACCCGTCAAAGCAGATTGTTTACAGCACATCTTCATTTAACACAGACTGGCACATTAATAAGAGCCCTCTACTCGAGAAGCTTCCACACACAAACCGCAGCACTCACCACAAACTCACTGGTACGTCAGAGAGAGCAAATAAACGTGCAAAATGAATCCTTCAAACATTTTAAATGTATATTGTGGGTTTTTGTGGCCTTTTTAGAAGACAAAACATGTGCATTGCTTTCAACCAGCCTGTTCTAGCTACCCAATTTGTCACGATCTGTGATAAAATTGCTTGGATTATGAGAGGCACCTTCCTGACAGGCAGGAAAACAATGGGCATTTTCAGTCCAAAAGCCACGAGGGGACTTTGGGCAGATCCCCACCCAGGGTGTGCTGGGAGGACATGCTGCAGTATCCACTGTGGTGTTCAGCTCACCATCCATAATCCATCAATCCCACTGTCAGTGCTCTACAGTGTCACGGTTTGGGTGCATTTATTCTTTATCTGCCAAATGATGATAATTCCCCCCTTTATCTATAATAAAAAAAAAAAAAAAAAAACACACAAACAAAAAGCATATTCAGACATTAGGAACAAATCGATCAAGACAATCAATTTTGATTTTCAGACTAACTAAACTGACTGAACTACTATAACAGCCATAACTGCAAATTATAAAATTATAACAGCAAATAATTTTAGGTTGAGATGCTATACATATATATCCACACATCTTTAAAACAGTATTCATTTTTGTGCAGATTAGGAAATAATTTAAAGGGTTATATCTGCATTATATAGCGTAATAAAAATTTTTTTTATATGAAACTTGAAAATCTCTACACAAATATTTTTATATATAGTCAGTCCTGCTACAACCCGACTAACGCATTCCTCAAAATTGTTTACTACAATCATGTACTCAAATACACATATCCAATGGGGAAAAGAGCATTACGAGAATGTGACTCCAAGAAAATACACCAAACAAAATGAATGAAATAATAAAAACAGTGATAACAATGGTCAATAATGTAATTATATGTATGTTAAATAAATAGTAATAACAATAATACATTAATAAATCATATTCATATACATCTCCTTACGAATCTCACGAGAATTGCCTAGTAACCGTTTCAACAGAACGTGCCAAACTTGCTAACTTGCCGATTGCCGAGAGTCGGGAGGTGTGATGGTCAAAACGACGCTTGATGAACCATTTAATGTATTTTCTGACCCCACTAGATGGTGCTCTTGGTTTACTTTGGGGGATGCTTTGAGCCCTTTATTGAACACCACCATCTGTCAGTGTACAACCTGTGTAATGCGAGGATGTACAAAAAGTTTGATTCTTTTAGACTTGAAAACTGGCTCAGCTCATTCAATGAAAAGAACCAGGTCAGAAGAACAATTTGCTCACGAATCACACATACCTTTACTTGAATAGCTGTTTCTGCGAGCAAGTAGCGTTACTATATCATGTTGTAGTTTGTGTAGTGCTTTTCTCTCCAACTGAAAGTCGCACAAATATAAATGTGATTCCACGTTGTATTGGACTTACTTGGTACTAATATATCAATCGCGTTAGAAAATACTCGCGTGTGATATGACAGTGTGTGTGTGTGTATCAATAATTTATTTTTAATGAGTGATATATTCAGTTTGTTTAGCATTTTGTAACCAACATCCTGATTATACAGAACACATAGGTCATTCTGGGGTGAAGTAACATGCCGACGATTCGTAACCTGCTTCACTACATTGGCGTACTCATCAGGAGACATGTCATTTTGAAACGCATGCTCATTGGTCTTGCTGTTGCCATAGTTACTGTTGCTGAGATCTGTTGGAAATTAACAACCAATTTTGGGATAATGAGGCCCGTGATTAACCAAGCAGTGGAAGGCTCACTGTCACCGCGCCAGCACTTTCATGATCTGCACAGAGAGGGCATCTGGCCACTCCAACACATAATGTAACAAATTTTCCCATATAAACAAATGACCTTTAATGAAAGACTTCAGAATTATCTCAAGATAATGGGGTTAATTCACCTATGTGTCAATATATCTGAATTCAGAACACCAGTTGGTTTTGAAAAGACAAAAAACTAAAAATAAAATTGAAATAATAATTATAAAAAGCATAACTACATATGAAGAACGATTCATTCTCTAAAAACTACAGAGTGCAAACCAAGCTGTTAAAACAAGAAATTAAAACTTTGCATTTTCAGTTCTGGCTTCAGTAAAAGCAGATGTTAATACTCTTAAAACTGCTTTATTTGCTAAACTGGAAAACTGTGAAAAAAGTGTCATAAAATGAAATACATTTATGTATGTAGAAATATCAGTTTCAACCAATTTTATGTTAGCAAGACAGGGAACAAAAAGGGTTATTAGCTATGCATTCCTGTTGAAGTGTTTCACTTAGTAAGCTATAACATTATAATGGGGCACTTTTTATACTTGAAAACAAAAAACACACAGCAAGCGCTTTCTGCCAGGACCCCACCCATTTGTAAGTACCATGCCATCCTCCCAGCACCTATCACGACTACCGAAATTCAAGGTCCCCTGGACACAAAACAAAACAAAGCATGACATAAGGCAAAGTCTGCCAGCAGAATCCAGAACTGACATATATAAGATGTGCTACAAACTCTAACGCTAGGGGAAATGTGAAAAATTTGGTATTAAAACAAAACTGCACGTGAACACATGCATATCGGCAATGTAAAATTAGATCACCCCCGGACATGCACACATTTTTCTTTGCCTTATAGACATGTAAAAGCCCTCTAGACCGATGAGTCATTCTGGCTGAAGCTGGGTAAATGTAAACACTGGAGACTGTTTTGATGCCTCATGGCCTGTAGTTAAACAAAAATATCTGAAAGACAGATGTGTTTCTAAAAACAAACGAAAGGAAAGTAAAGGGGGTTTTGTAAAAATAACGCCGCTAAACATTTGTACAGAACCACGAAACAATGGTGCCCAACCTTCCATCAGCTACAGATGCTATTGGATTTTCCATTGGAGGAAAGGTTAATGTGGAGCAAAGCTGTGAGCCTTATACCTCTTCAATCTTTTTCTCTCTTTCCCATCCCTGCCTAAGCCAGCCCTTCCACTCCTTTATGGTCACCCGTCTATCTTTCCATCTGTACCCCACTCCCACTTTCCTTCATCTGAGGCCCAGGCCACAGAGTGCTATGAAGTTTCCTTCAGACCACAACTCAACTGTCAGAGAGATCCTCAAGGGAAACATGACAGAAGAAAAAAAAATAAAAGGAAAAAGCTATGTGATAAAGATTTCCATAATGGAAACCTAACTGATCATTGGAAAACCCTGGCACATGATCCATTGCATTTTTATTGTGTGTACAAAACAACCCCTGCAAACACCACATCTCTAAGGGTAATGCAAATCAGTCAAAGGTTTTGGAGGCGACCTCTTGTTAACTCATTACATTTGGAGGCAACCTCATTACCGATAAACAGCAGAGGAGCAGGAAAATTCACAAGAAGTGCTAAACCTATTTTCTCTGCCAACTGGGGAAATACTGGTAGAAGATGATCCTTTCCAACTGCCTGAAACTCTTCCATTAGACTAAAACGACCGTGCCAAGATATGAAAACAAAGGCAAACAGGCAAAAGGCAAACCCAACCTGGGTACCTCACAGCAGAGCAAATTAATTAAGATGGCAAACTCTAAGCAAAAACAACAGTGTCTTTGGCAGCATTTTGCATTTACGCACTGCAATAATAGTTTTAAGCACTGGCGTAGAAGATGGAGTGTTAACATAAATAGACAATAAAACATAACGCGCATTAAAATTAGGACCCCCTTTCCCTTTCTTCCTAATGGTATGTTTCTGTACTTATGGAGGATGATTAACAGCCATAGTTTCCATTCAGAAACAGAAGTGGATGTGGCAGGCCTACCCAATATGAAAGCCAGACAGGTGAAATTCTGACTGGCATAGACAGACATTCCATAGCATGTTACATGGGATGGTACTGGGGCCACCACTTGGCCTGTTAAAAAATTACACACGTGCCTTTCAAAATACTATTCTATGTAAGTGTAATGAAAGTATTAAGTAGAAAGTAGTTCCAAATTCCACATTTTTACATCGGGTTGCAAACTAAGTGGTAAGTATCACCTTGTCCACTATTATTTATAGTGATTCCAATTGCACAACACATTACTCTACTTTATTTAGTTCAAACAATTAAATGAAATATCATTTAATTTGAGGCGATCCAAATATGCTGTCAGGATACATTACTACACAGATCACTTTTTACATGCATGGATCTGACAGCTGTACTTAGCAACAAGTTACCCGCATCACAAAAATATAAAGCATGCATTTAGTCAACAAGCAATGGTTCTTGTTATGACCTCAACCAACCTGAAGGACATTAATGACATAAATACATCATAAAAAAACGTTCTTAATGATCCTGACATAAAGTATTTATGGGATGTAATAACTGTCTGGCTGAAAGAGTTTGTACAGTTTTTCCAGAACACTCCTTATGGGTCAGAATTTCTTATATGCATCTCATATGAAGAAGAGAAAAGAAAAAAACTAATCCATTATTCTATGGCAGTATTCTCGTCAGTTCAATTGTCAGTGGCTGTTGGACATCTTCACATCTTCTGACATTGATAACCAAGCATTGATTTAAATCCTTCTGCTGGCTTCTGCCCACGTGTCTGCCTGCTATATTAAAAATGGAAGAGCTCAGTCCATCGGGCAGAAACACTTTACTGTATCCCCCAGACAGCCAATAATGACAGAGATCCTTTTTCCCAGCAGTAACTTCTAGATGAGAAATTAAAAAAAAGAATGCTTTCTATCAACCAGCTGCTCATTGATTTTTTTTCACTGAAGTTCCTTGGAAAGTAAACAAAAAAAAACTCAGAATTCAGAAGACATCATTCAATGAGAGCTGGACTGAGATCTTACACCAGAAATGAGCTTACATCTCCAACAATTGCCAAAACAGACAAAAGAAAATCTCAAAAGAAAAACAAAAAAGAAACACACCTTATTTCTACAGAACACTGCATGCTATTTGACAGTATGGTCTGTAAAACAGGGGTACCCTACATACACAACGCTTATATAAAACTACATAGATTGTAGACTGTACGTAGAGAAAACTAAGCATTATAGGAAAACCTCCGTGTCACGCACAAATCTCATGGCTTCCAGGGACTACTTTCCATACAATGTGAATTTGGACCCATGACAGCAGTGAATAGCGAGAAACTGCAACAGACATGGAGCGTAAGCCTTAAGGATCTGGGCTGGAAACTGCATATACACAGTACAAAGCACACAAAGAGGAAAACAAAATCTGGTGTTAGAAGTCACACAGAATGTTTCCTTAAATGACCCCCCTCACCCTTATTGGTAAGAAGCAAAGACATCTTAGGCAAGAAGCACGACAATCTGTGAAGCGAGGACAGGCAGCAATACTTTTGTTGTCAAAACACAACACAACACAACACAACACAACATTAGGCGCATCAAGCCAGTGGGTCAGTTATGGATCCCCCACATTGCTTTTCATATGCAGCCAAACAGAAAGTACTTAATAGAACTGCAAAAAAAAAAACAAACACTGTCAGCCAAAAACTCAAATTCTCCCCCAAAGCTATCCTAAAGATATTGTTTTTCCCCAAAACGGTGTTGAAGAGGTGTGCTGGACAATCGGTCAGGTCAGGCTACAGAGCTGCAGGGTTCAACACATGCAGCAGACTCCCGTTTCCATTTGGCCGAAGTCATTATGTCTCTCTCATGTTTCGAACAATCTGGAAACAAATAATACCCAGGGCCAGGTAATAAAAACAGACTTATTTCCTCATGACTAAGCTACTGACCTGTAAAATCTTTACGTGACAAGAGAGAAGTATGAGTGAAAGTTCTGGATTTTAAGGACACTCTCGCTATTAGCAGCAGATGGCAGCACATCTGGCAGACTTGTAGAGCGGGTTTATTAAGAGAGGTACATTTATTAAGCCAGAGACACGGTATCAAAAACTCTCTAAAAGAAACAAAAAAGATCCCATCACTTGCATAAGACTGACAAATAAAAATCAGACACCAAAAGAGAAATAAATGTTTTTCCTCCTCAGAGATAATTCACCATTTCCTAGAGCTCCTGATAGTCAATACCCCTCATTTTTACTGACTCTTGCTATCATTTCTAATTGGCAGAGCACTAGGTAGTTAATTGCCCTCTTCTTTCGATTCAGTAGACATAGACAAAGTAGAAAAATGGTCTGCAGTTAAAATATCCATTTTTGTATCTATGCACACAGACAGAAACTTGCTGAAAACGCCACTGCTGGGATGAATAACAATACGATTGTTCTTTAAACCACTATGGTCAAGTAAAGTCCCGAGAAATCAGACATCAAAGTTGAGAAACTTTATATATAGGGTATTTTACAGATATTCCTAAAAATACATAAAGTTGGGCATCTGAGTATGATGAGCATTCATGCTAAATATTTTGAATGTTTTATACGATGTGGGCAGAATCAGATTCTTTATTGCCACATTGCATTGCTTGCATTTAAACGGGTGCTTGGCTGTGTATAGCAAAGACTGAGGTTTGTTAAATTTTGTATTCCTCATTCTGAGCTGTTCTAGCTGCCCCGACCCCTTACCCCTTACGCAGCCAATCAGGCAGAGAACAATCCAAGAGCTCCTGCAACTGGGGCCAGCGTGTGAAATCTAATGCCTCCACTGCACAGGAAGTACACAGAGACTTGATGTATAAAGTAAACAGGAGATGGGAGATCCTAACAGTGATACTAAGTACACACAACAATTGGAGTATAAGAGCACTGATTTAAAAAAAAAAAACCTCAAAAGAGGCTGACCATACAAAGCAAATAACTTGGAAAAAGAAAGTGAAGGTGCATGATAGGAACCACCTGCATAAGCCCACAAACTAAGTGATAACATGTGCACTCAGTCACCGTTACTCTATTCTCAACAGGTCCCAGGACCATGGCTACATTGCATAAGCATGGTCCTTAACACACCCACCAGGTCCTGGAGAGGCAAAGCTGTATACTTCCTGTGGGCTGGCTGAGAAGCCATTATCAAGGTTATGGCTTTACACAGAGCCAGGTAATGGAATGCCATTTTTAAAATCCAAGGCTGCTACAAGCTATCCATCTTCTTCTAACTACTTATTCTGCTCAGGGTTGGGGGGGGGGTATAAACTGGGATATACCCTAAATGGGATGCCAGTTCTCTGCAGGGCACACAAACATAAACCAGAGGAGCCAGCCAACATGGGGGAACATGCAGCCGCCACCACACAGAGCAGAAACACAAGCTAATTCTGATGCTAGCTAAAGTGAAATATTCCTCCTCTGGTACCCTCACCAAAAACCACAACTTCCATCAATAAAAAAACTCAAACAGAACATCCCATTTACATCAACGTTTCAAACACTACAACTTGTGTGTAGCCTCAGAGAGACATTAACTGGAAACTCCCAATAAAGTGAAGAGGATACCAAGTGTCTACAAGACTCAGAGGTACCACAGCACTGCAAACAATTTCCTTCTGTTTTTGACCAGAGATGTTAGAACATAAGAACATAAGAAATTTACAAACGAGAGGAGGCCATTCGGCCCATCAAGCTCGTTTGGGGAGAA
>JAODLD010000040.1:14591037-14635950 GCA_026781065.1 Mormyrops boulengeri | reverse complement strand
GGAGCTGGACGAAGTGGCCGGGGAGAGGGAAGTCTGGGTTTCCCTGCTTAGACTGCTGCCCCCGCGACCCGACCCGGGACAGCGGTAGTTAATGGATGGATGGATGGATAATAATAACATATAGTGTACTGGGACAGCTCATGTTTCAGAGCATGACTTGGCTCTGGAGACAAGATTCAAGAGGCCAGCAAATTAAACAACCTCATATGTCAATGTTAGAGGCAGATGAATCCTTCCTCTGAGTCATGAGCCTTGGACAGTGCTTAACGCCTGCCCGATAAACAAGCAGAACTCCACAGTCGAACAAGGAACCAAAATAAAGCTGGTCCTTTATCATATGTCCACTTCTCTAATCCAACGAAGTGTAAACTGGGCCAACTGAACATTGCCAGCCACAAACCTAATTAAGACATCATAACCAGAGACCTATAAAATCCCTCAGTGAACCAGGGCTGTAGAGTTTAATGCACCAAGATTAAGCTCTAGTGTTTTCTGATAGTAAGCAGACATAGGAGAGAGGGGGTATAAGGTATTTTTTCAATCTTTGCTGAATACAGTACAACAAATATTTTCTATAGTGTACAGGCAAAAGATATGTTAACCACATTCTGCTGAATAAGAGCATCTGAATGAGCCACATTACATGAAAGAAGTTTTGCTCGTAGTCTCTTAAAAGGTACTCCTAAAAGTATAACTAGACAGCACTGTACACACCTAAACAAGACTCATTTGTCCTTGCTCAAAATGTTATGCATGCTTTTAAAGCACTAATCTCTCCAAAAAATCAAATCAATTCATTCAGAGAAAAGGAAAACAAGTCGTTTCACTGTGAGACCAAAGTCTGACCTGACCCGAGGAAGTTCATGCACAGTATTTGATGTTTCACATTTGCTTGTGATTTAATATTATTGATATCTGTAAACGATATCTGTCAAATAGGGATTCGTTTGTCAGATGGAATGGATTTACAACTGGCAGCCCTGGACGGCGAACCCCGGCAGGGCTGTGGACCATCTGCCTGCTGGAACCTCTCGAGAGCACAGGGTCTACACCATCAAAGTCAATGTTAACACTTCAGCCCACTTGCTTCTTCAATTAGCCAGTGCTTCAGGTTATGCTTTTACAGCATAAATGTTGGAGGAAGGCCCAGTCCTATAGAACCTTCCCAGGCTTTTAATGATCCCAGCCTGGGGGGCTGGGGTGGGTCTTAACCATTAACTAACCCCTTTGCAAAACCCCCGGTGTCCTACGGCCCAGTACTGGGGTTGGGAACCCCTACCATACGACTACTGACGTATTCTGTATTTTCTGGGCCATCTTGTGCCAATTGTCCATGGGTGCGGAAGCTTAGCTCAGGTCTCCTCCTCAAGTGCTTGGAGGGGAGCACTACTTGGTCCATTCCATTCGCAGTTGTGGTTGCCAGCAGTATTAGTTACTGTAGAAAGAGGAGTCTGGGCGGGGGGTGGGGCGGGTGGGAACTGACTGGCGTGAGTTGGCTTTGTATTCCCTGGCTATTCTCACCAGACGGCTATCGTGACACGAGCGGGGAGCCAATCCGGAGCCTTGCTTTAAGACCAGCACATTTGCGGAGAGCCAATCAGGAGCACCGCTCGGGGTGCACCAGCTCCATTCTCACGGGAATCCTTGAAGTTTGGCGGCAGAACATGGAATTAAAAACACACAAAACCACACGAAACATTGGATGCAAGCAATAAATACTGGGGGTGGGACATTTTCATGAACATCTCTGAGAACAGCCCTTCCTTCACAATCTCTTCCATTACGGCATTAAAAAACAGACGGCTTCTTTGGAAATCCAGCAGCTCAGTGCTGGTGCATGCTGATGGTAATGAGTCACAAATGCTTCTCTTCTGAGAAATGTGGATGGGCTAAAAGAAAGTGACTGGTTTGCTCAAATTTGAGATGATACAAGCTAAGCAAAGCTGCTTGGACAATCAATCACCAGTAAGGTCTTTTCCACTGCCTGAGCTGGTGAAGGCAGAGGTGCCCCCTTACCTGCCATCTGGGTGGCACCACTGCTATGCTTGTTTCTGGCATGTTGCTGCACCTAAATGGCAACTGGAGGGCCTGTGTGCTGTTGCTCAGTTTATGTGATGGCTATGTGAATGTCAGCTTGGCATGTGCCCTGCCATGGGCTGGCATCCCATTCAGGGTACTCCTGCCTTGCATCCTATGTTGCCTAGGATACAAGGATGTGGGTCTAGAATATGGACCGGCTACAGTTTGTAGGAGAGCAATATATCCACTGAACTTGACAGTGGAAAGTAATGAACAGGGAAAATAAATATGCATATTTATCCATCCATCCATCCATCCATCTTCTATACCCACTTGTCCTATCCAGGGGATTTGCACCCCGTCGTGGTACTCCTTGCCTTGTGCCTGTAGCCTCTGGGATAAATATTTATTTCTTTGTTTAATATGCATATCATCGAAAATTCAATGACCAGGAAAGGCCTGATAAAACCATTTTTTCTTGAACAGAGGATGAATAAAACAATGATCTCTCACCATCCACAGTAGCTGCAGAGGGCTGCTGGACTACTGCAAAGGAGATGGGCATGATGGGCTGCTGCGTGGCTGGTGCAGCAGTGTCTGCAGTTCCTGAATGTTCCTCAGGCAGACCAGCGTGGGCTCCTATGAGATGGGGGGGGGGGGTGTTTAATTAAAAGCCCGTTGCTACCTCAGAAGAACTCTTGGGTGATTCCAGGACAAATCTTGTAGAATACAACTAGCAAAACAGTTTGCCGTTTTGATGAATAAACATAACATTTTTCTTTTTTTAAGGCCTTATATAACTAAATAACTAAAAATAAAAGCATATCAATCTCATTACAGCTTTCCTCCATGGTGCTAGTGCAGCAAAGACAACACAGAACCTTGGCTATAACATAATGTAGGACTCACAATATTCCAATGCATTATCACAAACTAGAAACTGGGTGAAAACGTTTATTTTTCCATGTCTTCCAAAAGTTTCCTTGGGAACGACTCCAAATCATTTACAGTGAATTGCGCCCTACATTCCAAGGAAGGGAGACTATTCCCTACTTAGAATAAAAATCAAGCATCTGAGTTTACTCTGCGTGTTGGCTTGGAGTGCGATAACCGACGGGCTATCAAGCCACTATGTCTGTATCTGTGTGCTGAGCGGATGTTTGGCTGTGTGTCAGGCTGGATTTAGTTCCAGCTAAGAAAAGACAAGAATGGAAAATGCTTCCACATTTCGGTGGAATCACAAGCAGGGACTCATGAGAGCACATAAATACACAAAATGGAACACCCTTACTTCAAGGTGTTTGATAAAAGGTTTGCTATCAAAACAGTGACGCAGAAGCAGCGGGAACACTGAAGAGGACTGCCAAAGGGTTCTTCTTCAACCTTAAGCATAAAACTACCATACTAAATGCAAAGGATTACTCCAAACTTCATAAGAGACAATGAACAGAGCTCCTAAATAAGGACCTTATAGGCTGGGTCTTTCAAGGCTTCAACGATGAATGATCCTGACCACCCACCTGAAGCCTGGTCTTCAGAGAGCCCAAAGGAGGAGATAACTTTCTTGCTAACTTCATCCTGGTTCTTCAGAGGGTCAAAGGCTGACATGCTCACAGCACTGACTGGGACAGGATGCTTCGTGGTGGGTTCTGGGCCTGCGGTCTTACCCTCCCGCCTATCTGAAGAGCATAGACAGCATGAAGAGACAACATGCAGAGGCGTTAGGAATTACCACTGGAACAATGTCACACACCACAGCTATTCATATTAAAGCAAAAACCGCTTTCGATTACGAAAGAGGAACAGCATGCAGAAATGATGATTGTAAAGGGATGAAAAACAATATGAAAATTATGCTGGATATTTTGAAAAACTACAACACTTCAACAAAGGCCACAAGAACTTCAACTGGGCACAAGAATTTCCACCTGTTTCCTCTTCCGCACACACCAAATAACTCACCATATGACAACAAGCTATATGGATATAAGTCCATGACGAAACATGTGGAATTCATCCCAGTACATCTACTAACGATTAAAATCATGTGGCATGGAGAAAACCTCAAGTTCTTATTAGAATTAGTTCTAAAATTTTCACCAGTATAAAGATTCTACATGTGCAGCAGTTTCTACAGGACCATAAGCCATTACACACAAATCACCGCCAATGTAAGCACAAAAATAAAAGACTAAGGGCTGAATTGAAAAAAGGTGTCTGTGTGATAGCTTTTATGGATTTTGTGTAACAAAAAGGTGCTTTTTCCACACACATAACAGTGCTTGCATTTAAAAAGTCATGAGTACATGACTGCCAATGCCAAAAAAGGAGCAAAAAAAACAAAAATCATCACAGCACTCTGATGTATAAATCTGTTTAACAGAGACTCAAAGAATGCCCATCCAGATGGATTTATAGAGCAGAGATTATATAAAGGCCAATGTGATCGGCACCCCTGGATTTTCACGATTTGGGAGGTAAAAGTGGGGAAAATGTATTAAATTTAGGTTATAGTGAGAGTCCCCTAATGCTTTGGGCCAATACTTTTGTATAGACTCTCTTACGCCATAAAGGAATTAGATTACAGGAATTTGTCAAAGTATCAAGCGCTCATGAAGAAGACAATAGCCTCCCTGAACCGCCACTCCTGTTCATGCCAAGCTCCGCACTCCAAATCGTAAAAGCAGCAGTGCTCACAGCCGTAGGATTCACATTATTGTTGGTGCAGTCATCCAGCCACCTGGCCATTTTCAGAAAAAGACACAATTGTGTGGCAGACCAGGCATTCATCTCCAAACCCTGGTTAAAGAGGTCAGGGGCCAAAGTTCCCTGTCATGTAGATGTGACCCAAAGTAAAACTCAGAACTGACTTTCAAGCATCAGCTTATGAGGAAAATCAGTTGGTTTCTGGTGGCTAGGTGCTGGAAGTAAATGCCTTTGCTACAAGTGGGGTCCCACATACAGGAAGAGGCAGGGCTGGACCGGCCATCGGGCATCCTGGCCATATTCCTGGTGGGCTGATGGGTACGTGGTCCATCAAAATTTATCTCCCAGGTCAGCAAAGGTATCATGCAGGACACCAAAGTCCATGGGTGATTTTTATTCCCAGTCCAGCCCTGAGAGAAGGTATATCTTGGGAGGGGCACCTGAACCAGCTGGTCCAGTTCACCATGGAACAGCATCTGAATGTTTTATTGAAAGAACATCTAAATTACTAAATGTAATATGAAGAAAACTGGAGAGAACTCCAGAAAAAAATGAAGAGAACTCCAGACAAGTGACTTTTTTATCATGTCATGAAGACAAGACTGGTGCATTAAAAATAAGGGAACTGTGAATAAATAATCCACTATAATGAGAAAGGAAAGCATACCTGTTTCAGGGAGATTGTTACCGAGGTGCTTCTACAAATGGAAACAAAGGAGGCTCACAACAAAATGGCCTGCTCTGCATGCTGTCGAGAAGCTTTAAAAAGAAGTGGCTTGCTGCTCAAGTGCTCGATAATCACAATAAGTACCACAATCAGGGGTGCTGAGGGGAAGCCCTGGCTCCACAGGGGGGTCCAGGCTGCCTAGCATGTGGTTCACTTTGTCCCTCAGCTGGAAAAGCTCATGGCGGAGGAACTTCACCTGGTTGGACTCCAGGGGCCTGGGCTGTCCGTTCACTGCAGGACAAGGAAAGTCACAGTCAAGAAACGTTACGGAGAGAGTGGACAGAGGAGGAGAAATAAGAAAGCAAGAAACATCAGGAATCTGCAAAGCAACAGCAGAATGTCAGTGGGTGCATAAATATCGCAGGTTAAATAACGTCCACCTGAAAGCCTGTTTTTAATTATCACGCACCCAACACTGAGAACACCCCAGTGATATTATTCATTGAAAGCGTAATCTATTAATCTAACAATTAATCTAATTCAGTGTTTTTAAAATGATAAGAAAAAGGAAACATCCTTCTTCTACTGACATTAGGTAGATTCACAAAATATGAAGACTATCAGCCAAGATAAACTGGACCAATCAAGTTATCCCCTCGGGTGAGGCAACAATAAGCTTGCTCCTTCTTCAAGAAAACCAACCATGTACTTTGCAGGGAGGAAGCTGCAGCCTGGGGAGTAGTGGGAGAAACTCCATCAGAGACACCTGACAGATCAGGCCTAGTCATCCCCAGAATGCATTGCTCAACACTGTTTATTACCATCAAAACTCCAGTTCTGCTGTGAAGAGCTGGCACAAACTTGAAAGGAAACTGCGAAAGGGGTCTATGAAGACAGCCTATACAAATTGTTCCTACTCAGCACCAACTGCCTACTTCTTATGCCCCATCTAACCATGTTTCCCATGGCTCCCAATTAAAGCAAACGCTCCCAGTTTTTACCAGCATCAGTAAGGCCAAAACTTCACCTAAATACTCAGGAATCTTACTCCGTAATAAGAGAGGTGGGGAGAAGAACAGATTCAGATAATTTATACCTCCCCATGTCATCGGACTTGCAAACTCTGCTAACTTCACATCGTGGAAAAATGACCTCTTAAAAAAAAATTACAGTGAAGAGGAAAACAGATTCGCACCATTAATTTGCTTTTTTTGGACGCTGCCCATGTCAAAGATTGATCTGTTTATGCAACTCCTATTTTCATGCATTCTTTCTAGTGTGCCAGTTTTGCTTTGGTTCAAGTCGACAGCACGCAACCAAATTCCTATGCATGTACACATTGCATATGCCTGTTATTTAGAGCTTTTTCATCACTGGGCAACGGTGGACAGGATGGGAAGAGCAGGCCATGAATAAGATTTGCATGGTATGGGGACTTCCCCAGTTCACCCAGGGGGAGGCTGGGATGACTGCTAAGCTTTGAGGTCAAAGAGTTTCCTTTAATTTTGCCAACTTTCTCAACCCCTGCCCACCTGTTCCATCAGAAGAGGTTTGCTTCAAAACAATAATCTCAACAATATCAGAGTGACAATCATGAAGTATTGTTTAAAAAGAGGAAACCCTTGTGGTGTGTGGGTGTGGCTGTGCCCTGCTAAAGGAAAGGTCCCACCACCAGTGGGACTAACCATTCTGTTCTGGTTAAGCAGGATTAATGAAGCAAGAACCTCAGTGCTGCAGCTGTGATGTCACGTGTAAATCACCATGACTGCATCTCCATAGGCATGACTTTAGGAGTTTGGGAGGGTGAGGGGTAAGGAGGGAACTCCTCCCTGCAGGGCTGGCAGCAAAGGCATAGTTTGTCACCAGCAACCCCTGTGGTCTGGAAAACACAGAGCCCCATTCGAAGCACTTCACGCAACTACACTGCTAGCCTGTTTACATATACTCCATGTACCAGGACCAGGAAAACTGGATCACAGCGGGAGTCGAATCAGAGTCCAGTGTCACAAGCCATTGCTAAAATCCATATAGGCTTGAAGGCCGGATCTTGAGCTGATGACAAGACCACCTAAAACCAGGGTTGGTCTGTATCGCTCCACCCTGGAAGGAATACTGCAGCAGAGCCTTAAAACAGATAAAAATAGAGCTGGGGATGTTGTGATGGAGGAGAACTCAAACCTCTGCATACCTGATGAAC
The DNA here is from genome assembly GCA_026781065.1 of Mormyrops boulengeri. Taxonomy (NCBI): domain Eukaryota; kingdom Metazoa; phylum Chordata; class Actinopteri; order Osteoglossiformes; family Mormyridae; genus Mormyrops; species Mormyrops boulengeri. The sequence goes on along the minus strand of JAODLD010000040.1, from coordinate 14,628,361 downwards.
AACTGACCTTTCACTGATCATTTATTTCTGATGTAAACAAACATACAAATGCATCTGCATTATCTGCAGTCACGCTTATTTGTTAATATTTATACTTTACCACATGACTCCCCAAAAGGCATACAATGCCCCCCCCCCTTAATCTGCTTCCTGGTCAGAATTTAAATAGAATCCAGGTGCAGAAAAGTACATTGGAAAACTGGATTCAAAAACCCCATCTGGCCCTTCAGAAGCTAAAGTCCAGCAGGCACTGTCTGACCTCAGAAGCTTCTGAACACTCGCTGCATTGTTCTGCCTCTGCCAGCGTGTACTGTAGCTGCGTATTTGATTACATGGAAGGGGTGATGGTCTGCCGAATCACGACAGATAAAAGGGAATGGAGCGAGACGTTGCCTGCATCTGCATCCCTTTCCATGCTACTAGACTAATTCGTCTGCCTCTCAGTATAGTTTATGAAAAGGGGGTTAAGCAGGTTCCAAGCCAGTATTGGTTTCCACATCAGTAGCTATTGTTGAAGCAATCCCACCAAGAGGCAAGCTGATAATGAAGGACATTATAGATATACACAGCTGTAGCTCAAACCAAATACCATTCAAAAGAGCTGATAATGAATTTACAGGTGTTTCCCTCCAATGCAGATCTCCTATCATGACCAAGTCTATAAATGATTTTACAGTTTCACGACAAACACTAGCAAGATATAAATCGACTGCTTTGTGCTCTGCCTTGTGTGTTTCTTGGGTTGCTTACAGGAAAAGGAATACTGTTGCAGGACAGAACTATCAATCATTTCAATGAGTCACGGCAACACATAATAATGTTTTTAAACCATATAAAAAAAGTGAAACAGCCACAGGAAACAGACTGGCGTCATCATCAGGAGGCATTAGGACCTGTAATATTTCAGCCGAGAGCCTCAGCGACGTCTTTACAAAACCACAATTCGTTCGAGGACACTCAGTTTCTGGCAGGCTCAGATGGGTCACCTACTCTCTCAGAATGCAGAAAGCTGCTGCATTTTCCATGTGACACAAGAAGGAAAGCGGCAGGTAACAATGGCCAGAGGAGGAGGCGAAAAGAGCCAAGTGGCTCGAGTTGATGTAACAGCGCGAAAGACCTGATTAATAGGTCTTGGATAATTTGCCCCACAAATGTTAATTTAATTGAAGAGGCATGATCCTCGCTCTGGGGGAACTCCCAGAGCTTGCAGTTCTAGAAATCGCCCTGTGCCAATTTTCCAGCTAAAACTGGGGAAGCAGGCTGTCCTGATGTCCCTCCTGAGGGCCCTGGCATTTCAAACAAAATCAGGGACTGGCAGGCAACACTTCAAATCTGTTTTTACCACAGAAATCATACTCCCCACGGTGACAGTCACTACCAGAAATCGTTACATCATTGATTTATCCCACAAGAGCTAGCGTAAAACGTAATCCGTCAGAGGTGAAGCCCTTGGCTCACTCAAGGGAACCTGATAACCCATTTGAAGCAACCCAGAGCAAAAAAAATGCACAAAAGCCACAACAGCATGCACGGAAAACCCAAACATGGATTTAATGACACAGCCCATTGGATCACAATGGTCGAAGTAGGCACGTTTTGACATACCTACGCTCAGGGAGTGAAACTCGAGCAAAGAATATCTATTTAAATTAAGGTTGGACCGAGTCACATTTTTTCAGTTTCGGTCTGAACTGCCGATACCGATATAGATTCCGATACAAGATACAAGAACTTTTTATTTTAATATCTTACTAAAATAAAAAAACACACACACACACACACATATATATATATATATATATATAAAATAAATATTCATACTCTCTATATTACGGAATTTTTTTAACTAGTAAGAGCAATGAAAAAATGTATCCCCAAAAATCTTCCATTAGGCTACCAGAAACATACATACGTACTGTGGCATTTGCAGTTCATTTTGAATATCTTCCAAAAGAGTATATGCAAGTGGCAAATGCTTAAAATGCCCCGCAATATTTCTCCCACTGGTTGTCATACACAAGGGACTGATAGGAGTCCCTCGTGTATCACAAGCTGTAGCGAGAAAGCAAAACGAAAAATGATTTCCTTTTTGCACCTCTCAAAACTTTGTTTTCACATAGATTGCAAATCGCTGTGCTACGAGTCGTTAAAAGCACAAAATACTTCCAGATAGTCACCCTCTGATGTTCTTACCCTCCTCCTGCTGCAAAGGGTATGCGCAAGACGTCACAGCAGGCGGAAGTCACTGCGCTCACACCCACTGAGTGGCAGCATTAGAGTTTAGCTTGAATGCCATAAGAAAAAACACACGTAAAATGGGAAAGAGCTTTTGTGCGATCGATTGAACGAATCAATTTAACAACAGGACTGCCAAAAACTAAATAAGTAAGTATCGGATATGGATTGGTCACATATGGCCGAAACCCGATTCTATCCGAATATCAGATCGGTGTGCCTCTTAATTTAAATTGAGCTCCTTTTGATGTTCACCCCAGTTAAGTACAGTCTGTCATACTGCATAACTACTTTACTGAAGCTACAGAGGTTAAGGATTATCAGAGTACCGCCGCAGAGCCTGTCTGAGAGCCAGGCTATAACACAATGATGCTGCCCCAGCTACCATCAGATCTTCACCATCACCATTCAAAAGCTAGGGCATGTGATTTTCCATGAAAGACTCCTCCAAGTCCCTCAAGTCGTGCAGCTGACAACAGCCCATCCAATTCACATTCCTACTGACTGCACCCTCTTTTCCAGTCTCTGAACCAAGTGGTGCCACAAGGAGTGGCAGCCAGGATCAATGCAACCTTCACTTGTGACAGCAGGTAACTCACTGGCACCTGACAGACTCTATATTCCCCCCTCACAGTGTGTTCCATAAAAGCTCACGGTTGCCACTCTGAAAGTGCACCTTCTAAAAAATTAAAGGATATTTCACATTCAAAACTAATTCCACTGTGTCATAAACAAAGCAATAAATACTGTCCCTAAAAAAAAAACCCGAACACTGAAACCCCAAATTACAGTTTGTGGGCAGGACTGAATTAGCCAATCTCACCCCCCTGGTTCCACCACAGGATACCCATTACATCATAGTGATTCCATGGACCGGGACAGCACTGAGACCACAGCCAATGATAGGGCTTCACAACTCCACACTCACAACACCGTTAGAAAGATCTGTTCTTTCCCCAAGCAGGGAGTATCCTGCAGGAAGGTACGGCAACACAGCTCAGCTCATGCGGGCTTTAGATACAAACGCTTGTGCGAGTCCACCACACAGCACGACCCAGGACGAAGAAGCTTAGTAAAAAGATGAAGAGAAAAAAATGAATAGCCCATTATTTCTTTCTGATTTTTGCCGGTTTACCAAACAAAAAAAAAAAAAGCCTAAAATTAGCAGCGCCCACAAGCACAGGGACAGCCAAACAAAGAATATGCAGGAAATGACATCGTCTGGCAGGCAGAGAGCTCAGGGAGAGATACATCCACATCAAAGTGTGGGGAAGGGACTACAAATGCTGGAGTAATCTACTCCAGACAGGACTCCTAAACAGCCTGTAGCTTGCATTCATAGTACTCTGAAAATCAAACCTGAAAACACTTAACCAATGGCCACAGCTTTCACCGTTGGGACACATGTGTGGCTTATAATCGCATTTGTGTCAAGATTATTCTATGCTGTACAACATGCTTTACAAATTTACACCTCACCCATAAGCTTATAGCTATTCCAATCTGTTACCCGTTTACATCCACTTGTAGGTCTCACCTGCCAAGCTCAGCAGGAAAGGGACAGGACACCTGATCAGGTATACAGATTTTACCTGTGCAAAACTGATCCTTTTATGGTCAGACTGGAGGAGAAGAGCAAAGAAAGAAAAAAATATAGGGAAGTCATGCGCCATGGAAAGTTTGTGAGATCCAATTGTATGTTCCACAGTATGTTCAGTAAATCAAACCATTCTCTCAGGACCAATGTTGAAGATTGACAAACAGGTCAGGATTTTGGGAGGTCAACACAGAGCTGTCTTCGTCTTTCTCAATAACATCTTCCAGTCGCAGCCAGCTGTTGTCCTGGGCAACATCATTGTGTTGGACCTCTGGCTTTCTCTGCCATTATGGCTGTTCTCAGAATGATTACTTTCCGTGCGTTGTTTTACCTTGAAGGAATGAAGAGACACATACGAGAGAGGAAAGCGGGAGGGATGGAGACATCTGGACCAGTGGTTTTCCAGTGGACAAGTGCCAAGTTACCCAATCGCCCCTACAAGAGTCACGGCACCAAAGCCCCCAAGGGCTGAAGAGTAAAAGCTAGAATGAAGGAATCTCCAGCACAAATAAAGCATTAACACAGATGAATGCGAACACCTCATCCAACACATGGATGAGGGTTCTGTTTCAAAGGTCCCAAAAACACAATGGAAGGTAACATGTTTAAAGGCAAAGACTGGTTTCCTTATTGCTTTGCTGGTACAACAGCTGTCTCAATAGAATCATTCTCTTTCCTATGAAGAAGAGGATGAAGGACGTACAAGGCACCAGAGGAGAGACTGGTGATGAACCTGCATGGATCAAATCTGCATGCTGCTAATATTCTACATATGTTTGACAAATGAGGAATACAAATGAGATGAGACATAGCACGCAAAAGAATACCACATACCATATAATGCTCAATCCACACTACAGGAGAGCCCCTGCACTCCAATCAGGTGTGATCATAAAATGCTATGATTGTTTCCCATAGTGGGTTTGGCTAGCTTGCCTTCTACTGCCCCGATACACAGGCATGTTAAGGCAAGGATACTGAGCCACAATTTATTCTGTCTCTGTCAATTAAGCTGATAGTATCCTGTGCGGAAACTTTTAAACAAGTCTGCTCCGTGACTCCAGCAGGTTTTGCTCGCTGGCAACTGTGCTTTCATACCTGCACCCTGTGGACAGACCACTGAAGACCAAATGAATGACTGATGAGGGAAAATGAGTGAAGAATCCAGTTGAAAATGCAAGCTGTGCCAACCTGAATGTGGCTGCACTAAGGTGGGAGTCAGGTGATCAGTTTTTTTTTTTTTTAATCAATTCAATCCACCATTTACTTATTTTAGAAATCAGTATTAAAACACCCCCTAGAAAACAGATACTGATGCCCACCCCCTAATATCGGAGTACCTGTTGCTGGCATCTTCCTGAAATAAGTAACGCACATGTCGCAACCTATATACCCATCACAAGACATTACCATCAGTCATTGTGATGTGTGCTGCTCTTTTCTGTGTAAGCAAAATATGGTCATAGAAATCATGTTTGTAGAGCACAAGCACCCTCTGCTGGCAGACTGGTAAATTTATTTTCTTATGGGTCCTTCAAGTATTTTGGGATGGAAAAAACTACTACTAAAAATGTGTAAGAACTTCACATTCAGCCAAAAAGCCAACCAAAGAGTCAAAGGACCCAGTTCCTGGCAGCGTGGTCTGGCTCTCCTCTTGTTTGTGCTTCAAGCTAAATTTATGATTTTATTTGTTCTATGTAGCCATTTTAGCCCAAACTTATTTTACTAAAAACTGGCAGATAAGGGTTTACATTTGCTTCTCTAACCTAATGTATGGACATAATACTACTAGAAGTAGCTGCAAACAGTTTAATTATGTTTCTGGTGAAAAACAAAAACCAAAATTCAATACATCTGTTCAAGAGCCTCAATTTTGGACCACTTCTGATTTTTTAAAATCAAGTCTTATTCTAACAGCAGAGTGAACTCCAAATAAGAAAAGACCCTTTAAATTAAAATTCTGAATCAGTTATATAACTTATTTAAAAACACAAGTTAAAGAGAACAGAAGCATTTCTAGACAAAACATTGTTCACATGTAACCTATTATGCCCAAAAAATAACACTGGACAATAGTGTCAGCTAATTAAAAAATAAAATATATAAGTACACTCACACCTGGCATACACTTTCATACACCTTCTAAAACACCTGCACATACACACACAGCTGTCTTACCAAAGACTGTGAGCTTGAGTATCCTGCTGCACTGGATAGCGAAGGAGAGATCGGAGCTGTCAAAAATGGTGATGAGGTCATCGTCTGTGGGTGCGGAGACCATAAGTAAACAAACCAAAACATGTTACTGGGAAATGATTATGACAAAATGAGCCCTGTACTACAATTAACATCTGAGGATGTCATGAAGATTTAATCCAGTCTAGGCACTGCAGCTGACACACAGGAGCCACGTAACACAAGAGGACAGTATAGGAAATTATTCCTGCCCAGGAATCACACCAGATTTGATTCAATTCAATTCAATTCTATATAGCATTTTCACAATATTAAAATGTCTCAAAGCACTTTACCTTATCCCTGCCCAAAATCCCCAGACAGCAAGCCAGAGGAAGCAGTGCCAAGGAAAAACTCCCTAGTAGGAAGAAACCTTGAGAGGACCGAAACTCAAAGAGGGAGCCCAACTTCTTAAGGCTGGCAAAGGAAGTCCAAAAGCCTCAGTTTTCTGGTATTATATTCATACATAGGACTACAGTACATAAGTTGATGAGCTCCTGAGCTGAACTTCAGAAATTATACCCAAAATTCAATACATTACTGTTCAAAAAAGAAGTATTCCTTAACGGTGTGATGAACAACCCTCAACAACGAGCAAAGAGAAACATGTTTTTGTCAAAAAGCATACACATGTAGTCAAATACGAATTACCACTTAACTGCTACTAAGTTGTAGTGAGTTTGATGTCTCTCCTGGGAAGCACTGGACAAAAAAAGACCCTGAATAAAATTGTTCTTTTGTTCAGACCTATCCCTGAAAACCTAAACTCCTTTGGTCCAGATAGGATTTAATTTGCCTAATATATCTTTCAAGTTTGTATAGTCCTTGCAAGATCTTATAATCAGGCTTCAGCAACATTATTATGAAACCTCATTTGTCCATATTAGTGCAAACCAGGGCTCTTCAAATCTGGCCCTCGGTCCCAAATCCAGGCCTTGTTTTCAGTTCTCCCAGGCAGTTAGTTTAATGATTACTGAATCTGATTGGCCACAAAGGCTTTGCACCTGGCTCACAGGTAAATGAAGGCTGGAAAATCAGCAGTGCTCAGCCCTAGAGAACTGCGTTTCAAATAGCCCTAGTATAGACCAACTAAGTGGAACAACTTAAAAAAATCAAACACAAAAGGTTACTCTACATGAATGTGCATAAAACAATCCCTTGAACTTGTTTCAGTGTGAAATATTAATACCCCCACCCCCCTTTAGTGCAATAATTCAATTCATTAAGCCATCTACTTCTTTCAAGCAAATAGCCAAAGGTTCAGCCCTACAAAGACATTCAATAAGCTGGTATACAGCCCAACCTCTCTTTCGCTGGGTATCAGACATACCTTCATCTTTGTACTTGATTGTGACCTCATCGGAGCTCTGCAGCTTCCCACGGAAAACCCGCTGCATCATGAGCAGCAGCTCATCATATGTGATGTCCTCATTGTGGATGGGGATGCGGCGGATGTCATCGCCTAGCTGCGCCTTGATGATCAGCTTCCCGCTGAGGTCCAGCTGTCCGTTCATTGTGCCCTTCTGCTTATAGCTGCTTGCACAGCTGTCTGGCAACGGAGGGGGAAGAATGTGAATGTACACAAGCACGGTAACATAATAATACATTACCAAGATTCTGAGCTAAGAATGTTAGCCATATAGACAGATTTTGACATTACCCACTTGCCAAAGAAGACAATGGAATTAAAAAAATGTATCTGAATCTTACACCCATCACCAACAAATAAAATAAAATATTTTTTTAGATTCAAATCACACCCCCAGACCCTGACAATGGAAGATGGATATATGGAGACATACACTATACGATACCAAGACTTTATAGGGCGAACTACTCATATGATTCACTACAGAGTATCACTACCAGAGTATGTATGTAATGAGGAAATTAGTCAGCAATTTTTAAGGCACACTTAGGTACAACAACCAGTAATGTCATCCAAGTTGCCAATTTTAACTTTATACTTTAAAATTAGTTAGCCACTTACTCAGAGGAATTGAAAATGCTGTGCTTCACTTTAATCCTGATAAAATGATCATTACAATAATCCCTCATTACACAAGCTGAACCCTATATTGCTCCCAAGGTGAAAACTCAGGGGAAATTAAATTCTCATTACTTGTCTTGTTATAAATTTGGATTAGTTTCAGAAGCAACACCACACCACTTCAATATCATACAGAGCAGTACTTATGCATGGAAAATTAAACTACTCATCAATTATCAAAAACACTTAAAATTAGAAGCTGATACATGAGAAACTGAGCATCTACGAAAAGTAGAAAACAAATTTTGCTTAGTTTAGCAGATACACATTTGAAATTCCCTACTACAGACACATGAAGAGAACAATAAGGAAGTTCAGCTCCTGCTAAGAAAACATTCTTAAACACTAAATTACTGTTTGCAGAGCTGTTAATTGGTCATTTGTTTGGTGACACTTCAATCAATTGAATCATAATAAGCAAAGAAAATTACTGATATTCATGTTTTCAGCAGATACAGATTATTCAGGGACAAGTGATGATTTGAGACAAAATGAGGTGTCTCTCAGAAGAGAAACAGATTATGTTTAAAAGAAGATGTTCTTGTATTGTTGTTATTGTTTGTTTCACACACTAATCAAGTATAATAAGCTGCACAATGTTTTTGTATCAAAATATATTTCTTCAGGTTATTCTATGTGTCCTCTTAGGCCTCGTCTAGCTTCTCCTCTAAAATATTAACGTCAGCTCATCACCGTACGCAGATAATACTTTACTAAGCCCATGAGAGGTTTCTTTGTCACAGCTTAATCACCTTCAATTTCTTATTGGCATTTTTGTAAAACATTTGGTCCATTGAGTACTCAACACATTCCTAGGTAACTTTTCCCCACCAACAACACCAATAATTTCATCTATTTTTTGTATATAGCTCTACCATGACTGTTTGATAGAAGTCACCAGAAAGTGTATACGTTATCAGTGCATTACACTTCTCTTTTTTCCACCCATTTCCTATATTATTGGCCTTCTCATGTTTTTAATTATGAATGATTACTTTCAGGAGCCCCAGAGATGTTTTTAAAAAGTTTAAAAAACATTACTGGCAGTATTTTTCCTAATTGCGACCTTGCATGGGGAATATCTGTTAGGTTTTAGAAAGTGCAATGATTCGTATGTTTCATAACTGTAAATGAATACAGAGATTTTACTCGTACAACGAGGGTGTATGAGCTTTAAATAACTCACATGCCAAACAGAACAGAAGCCACGCTTCATTTTGATGGCCACCTGCGAACTTCACTGAATTCACAAATTACTATTTTCACCAAATTACACCAGAGCCGCCGATGAACAACACTTGATACCTAAATAACAGACTTCCCGGAGAACTACATACAGTAACAACCCAAAGTGCTGGCGGAACAGGAGGTAACTGAGGTTAGTGTACGAGTGCAGAAGGGAGGAGTGTAGCTCTGAAAGATGAGATGTCTCTTCAGCCATACGTAGGACACAGAATCCTGGCTTCATCAAAGGTTACAGTAATTCAGCTTTCCACTACACTACATCCCTAAAAAAATAATAATAAGCCAATTCACCTGAATTAAGAATGTCAATCAAGCGCCAACTAAAACCGAATTCCTACAAAAAAAAATCCTGTTCGGTGTCGAATATTAATGCATCTCACCTCAACACTATAATCTTATAACTTTTCTTTATCCATCATTTAAACTGCTACATATACAGCTGAAGTAGTTACAACAAGAACGACAACAAGAAGTCCATATTTCATTCCGTTATCGGTCCTTATGATGGTACAACCAGCCATCCATAAGAATTAGAATGAATGACCAACTACGTTAAAATGCAGCAGATAATCACGCAGTCACTCGTCAATAGTAAACTCAGTACGCCAGGGCTATTTTACACGCACTAAAAGTGAGGAACAACACGCGGTGCCTGTGTCTTTACCTTAGCCGGCTGCCGCTCCGCTTCGCCGTCCGGCCACAATGATGGATTCCTTCCAGCACTTTCCGTGTCACACACTCACCGCGTCGCGCGATCAGCGGGTCTCCGCGCGGTTTCCCACCTGCGCTCACCGCACACGGCCGGATTCAGCACGAGCCGGCCGCTTTTCACCAGGCCCGCTCAGTCAATCACTGACCTGCCGGTTAGCTTTGATGCGGATTGCATCGTGTTGAACACCCAGGGACTGACTCCGGATCGGTTGTGTCGTCGACCCCGCGAGGGCCGTTACCGGGACCGAAGAAAACAAACCGGCTCCGCGTCAGTTGTTACTGTAGGAGCACCTATCGCAGGAAGTCCATCGAACAGGACGGAGCATACTTTGTCCTGCGCAGCCGCAGCGACGGGATGTTTCAGCTTATGTTTGGGGCTCTATGAAACTTACATAGTTATCCTTTTTATTGGGATATAAATTGCGGTATTCCGGACCCGGTCCAGGATACCTAAACAAAATAAACTAAACTAAACTAAAATAAAATAAATAATAACGAAGACATACACAAATACTGCCACACGCAAATCGTTAATTTCTCTCGGAGCGTGTCCAATACCCAGACCCCAGGAGAAACAATACGTAAGCAAGGATATGCCCAGGTTTAAAACCCAAAGCCCTTACCAATTCGTTTTATAAGTTATCAAAGTTCCTTTTTATAAGTTACACCAACTACAACTAAACAATAATATTAATATCGTCATTACCATTATTATTATTGTTGTTATTATTATTAGGCTACTCTCTGGAGGCTACTTGATGTCCCTAAATTGCTCTTTGTGTGTGTGTGTGTGTATGATGGAGTACCATCCTATCCGTGATGTTTCCCTGAAATGTGCCTTAGGCTGCCAGGGAAGAACCATCCTTCAGTTAAACAAAGACCAAATTTTACACGCAAAGACTGAACTGGATTTATTTTCTAGCATTACTTTGCTCAAAACGTAGAACACTTTACAGCTTGGTCATAGGTGATACAGGACAAGAACTTGACAACACTAGTAGCCATAAATCAGCACCAGGCAAGTGGACAGCAACAAGCAGCTCCTTGCGGTGAGCTAAGAAATCAAACATGAGGAAGGTTAACAATATGCAGCTGCTCACAGCCACTAATACTCCACCCAGGGGCCGGGATTGACTTCCCCAGAAAATTTCAAAACCTGTGCTGAGGAAAAGGTCAGAATACCCTGGGTGAGCAAGCTGCTTATACTTTCACTCCGTGTTTTATAAACGGCCCTTAGGATGACTGTACTGAGGGATTTCCATCTCCCAAACCCCACACTGACCCCTAGCTGTTTGGGGGACAAACTGCCTGCCCCTGAATTGGTGATCATAGCCCCTTCATCATCCCTCTTCTGTGTATAGATTTCAAGTGTCCCTCTTTCCCCCAGTCATGTCTACATGTCTCCTGTGCCTCTTTGGCTGCCATAAGATGAATACAATATAGAATATACAATATAGGTAAATACAAACAAAGTGTGACTATAACTGTCAGATAAGTTAGTAAACAGAATCTAAATAACAGTAGTGTGACACAACACGGTGCCACATCAAGTGAGAACAGCGACAACAGTGATGTGCAAAAAATAGAAGTGCAACACAGGATACAGTAGTGACTGGATAAGGAAGTTCTCACGAATATAATTTGTGTTCTCCTCCCACAGAATACCACTGGATGGTTAAAAATGGAAAAGGGGGTGCATGCAATATAATGGTGATGCCACACATCAGTCATGGGGGAGAACAAGCAGGAGAACATATTACACATTTGGGAGTGTCACTTGGAATATAACCTACTTCTAATAAATACGGCGGAATCTAAGGTCAATATACGTCATGAGCAGCTATGTGTGGAGTTCAACCTAAAGACTGTCCTGCATTTGGGTCCCTGAGTATGATCTATGTAAAACTCTCTTATTGCCTCCTTGCTGCCTATGAGAGATTTCCCACCAGCCTCTGAAATGACCTTGTTCTTTTCCCTGGTTGCCAAGTTTAACCCCAGCTATACAGATACTGCACTTTCATCTTATCAGAGAATGATTCCTGCCTTTGTGGGCTTTCTTCCAGTGCACACTATTTTACTTCTTTCATTTCAACAAATTTATTACACTTAAACTGAATAGCTCCAGCTGAACTTCAGTATTCTGATTTTTCTTTGACTTCAAGATCAGAAGCTCCGTTTTCCTCCTGCAGTCCAAAAACATGCAGTTAGAGTAATTGGTTGCTCTAAAATACCTATTGAATAGGACTGACTGTGTGCAAGAGTGTTTGAATGCAAGTGCCCTTTGATTGACTAGCATCCATCTCCTGGGTTTACTCCAAACGTTAACCATAAATAAATGGATTAGAAATTGTAAAAAAAAATATGAATGATCAAAGTAAAATGGGAACTCTCTGCCTAGGTCAGTCAGTGCCCTTTATCTTGCAGAAGGAGAAATTTCATCTGAAAATGAACCCTGTGACCCATAATAGAAAGGTATGAAGTCTCACCCCACAAAACAACTTCCTGTAGCAGCTAATGAGAGGTCACTAGCAGAAAGGGTGTTAAAATTTGCAGTCTAGTAAGGGAAAGAAGTAAATATCTGTCATTATGCTGAAGCAGGGAGGTTTAATTAAACAGAGTATAGATTTTCCCAGAGAAATTAATGAACAAGCGTCAGTTGAAATGGCATTTAAGTACTGCATGCGTAAGTACTGCATGAGGAACAATGAGTTCAAAGAGGTCAGGAAGCCCAAGGGGGCATTCTTCAGCTTGGCCAATGTAGCCTGTTGTTCAGTATGTAGCAAAAATACTTTCCTAACCTTGCAGATCGAAAGGCCATTCAGAATCATTTTGCTGAAAACTAGAATAAAATGCAGTGTAAATCAGCACCAAGGAACCACGCAGAAGGTTTTTCTTAGGATATGTAATCTTAGCAGGACACAGGAGACAGATCTTAGGTTTAGCTCCCATCCAAAATCTAGTACTGTTAGGAGAGAAGTATCAGGTCAGGGAGGTACTGGGACTCTAATTTTACTAGGAACTTATTATAGATCTCCTCAAGGGAGCATCGGAACCACAAGACTGTATTAATCAGTTGGTGCAGTATGACAAAGCAGTCACAGGGCTCAAGTAACACTGCTCCTGACCTAGGTCTTCTGAACCCAGAGCTTCCAAACATCAACAAGGTATATACACTCTGTGCAGAACTATTAGGTAAGCACTATTCCTGGACTTGATTATTAGTGCGCACAATTATCAGGCAATCAGAAACTAAGTGGATGTTTTTCTCTCTTCACCATCAAGCGAATCAACACAATGATCATCATGAGCCTGTTATCCATTGAACCAGTCAAGTTTTTGATTTGATCACGTCCTATATTAGCTAATGCAGCTAGGATCACCTCCTAGTCATTGCTCTGGGATATATACTGCTTGCCACCTTGGTAAATTTCACATTTTAGTAAGGCCAAGTAGTTCCCAATGGGGGTTAAGTCAGGTGATGAGGGAGCCAGGTCATGATTCAATGATCTTTCACATGTTGTTGTCACCTTTCTTAGACAATCTATGGAATACATTGATGCACGAGAAGGGGCATTATCCTGCATGAATATCATAACCTTTTTGAAACCTGCTGACTTCTTCTTGTACCAGTGTTTGAATAAGGTATCTTCTAGCAACTGGCAGTCGGAAAGGTCTAAGAAGTTCATCACTGAAAATTGCAGCCCACACCATCACCCCTTCACCACCTTGTTGGCACTTGAGGAAGGTGTCCATCCACTGGCCCATCCATCTGCTACATCAAGAGTCCTCTCATGTCATCAGTCCACAAAACCTTTGTAACATCATTCTTGAAACGTGTCCGTGTCCATTGTTATGTTTTAGTTTGTGTGTCTTATTGAGTTGAGGTCATGTTTCAGCCTTTGTGAATTTAGTAATGTCACATAGCACACTGTACCCAGTACTTCAAGAGATTCCATTTAGACTTGAAAAGTGGTTTTTGATTCCAAAGAGTTTCTGGAAGTTTCCCCTTTTATTATTTGTGTCTTCACTCTACATGTTTCTTCCATCTTTTTTGGCTGTTGGTCACAAAACCCTCAAATGTACAATGATCATGTTTTACAATTTGGCAATTTTGATTACTTTGCATCTCTCTGACTGTAACTGTACTATATAGTATTTTTTCTGCTCTTTGTAAGGTCCAATTTTGGCCAATTTTAATAGTAATAATTTGTTTAATAATTCTACTCAGACTGAGCATGTTCTATTTTTAAACAGCCCTTTGTTAACTGGAGATTAATCTGGACTGAAACTATTGGTCAGAAGGTACAAGCAAAATACACACATACCTAATAATCCTGCACAGTGTACATGTCAGTACTCCTAATTCAGAAAAAAAAAGTTTATATATAGCAAAGTGTAATTTCATCTGAACTGGATCCTGTTGCTGCTGTTATGCCAGAAATGTCTGGGAGTTCTGGAGCAGGTGTCCATGGCTCTGACATTGGTGTCCAGGTCCTTTGATCTTTTGGTGAGATTCATTAAGCCAGAATTACCAGAGGCTACACGGTAAATTTTTACACAAATTACACAAAGTCCTTTGGGGTTGGTCAGGACTATATGTTGGTTTATTAACCCAGGTTGACCAATATGGTGAAGTGGCACTTCCTCTCATGTTTAGAGGGTGACATAGTGTTTTTTCCCTCCTCTGGCTACTGTGATTTCATCTCATTTTCCAAAGATCATGGAGAAATTCCATGTCTATATGTGAGTGTGTGCCTGGCAGTGGACTGGCATGTCATGTAGGTTGTATTCTGCCCCATGCTGCGTGGGATAAGCACCATGCTTACCATGAAGTTGTACTCATTAAGGGGTTATGCAAGCTATATCAGCTATTTCCTTTATTAAATTTACACGGTAAAACTTGACCATGTCTAGACATTCCAGAACCAAATCAAGGATAAACATTTGACAGACAGACTACATATACAGTATGCAATGTAATACCCTGAACTACATGAAACTCATACACCAGGCCTGTAGCCAGAAATAAACTTCATGGGGGAGTTCAGCAACCCTACCTTTCGCTGATCTTGCTGGGGTGTGTGTGTGTGTTGGCGGGGATTTTGAGATTTTGTGGAATAGGAGGAAATACTGGATGAATAAAAAAGGTGGACGGAAGTATAGATAAATGGGTAACCCTGGACTTTGTATTTCAAGTAATTTGATCTTTATGAGCAACAGTGTTATAGAGGCATGACAAACGTTCAACAAACACTGAGTGTTGCAGTATTACAGTTTGATCCCTCTTCTTTTTTACTGACCATATCAGTAATTTCTGACAATTTTCTTAAAATCAGCAACACCAATCTATCAACGTAGGCACTGATATCGACTACATTTGCAAAACCGCATAATTTAAAAGCACTTTATTAATATGCAACTATAACAAAAAAACAAGGTAAAGATAGGTTTGTGTAATATCCATAAATTATTTACTGATAACTTGAGAGACCCTCATTTTAACATCCTTTGTACTGTAAAACCTGTGTCTTTATCCCTGGTTTGAACTAGCTGAGTTAAACTATTTCAGTTGCCTCAATATAGAAACCATTTAATGTTTAAAGGCTCCAGGACAGAAACTGCAAAGGCACCTCAGGTAGATCCACATAGACGCCTCATACATATGATACCCAGAGCGCAATGGGGAATTCCCAATAGAGTACACTAATCCCAGTCTTCAGCCGATGGCTCTGCTGAAGTAGCAGAAGAACAACCAGCACTGGACTCCTTACTGACCTATCAGACTTGGCAGTCACTCTGCAGGTAATAAATGAATATACAGATATAGGCAGCTTTATTACTGTTCATGCAAGAAAAGTAGGCTTTGTAAGCTACAGGTCTGTCGTTACTAGGGGCCTTGGAAGTCGTTTTGCGTTGCTGTGTGCCTGGACATTCCTAGCTGCAATTGGAAACTTTGGTAACATAATCGTTAACTGCAGAATCCTCTGTGTGTAACTCACAGAATTTTCTGTGTGAACTGACTGTGTGTTCAGTCAAAGTCTCATAACAGAAAACACAAAAACTCAAGGCATGACCTCCCTAAATTTATTGGAGAATTGTTGTTTTTTTGGCATGGTGGTGACAATCACACTCAGGCACAACGGTGGACAATATGCAGCTCATTCAACCTTAGAAGGTCCCGAACTCCTTCATGCCAAGACCTCAGCACAGAAGCTAACCTTTAGCAGTGAGACTCAGTGTCACTATTATGTGACAGCATGATGACATATTTCTTCAGTCACCTGGCTAATTTGATAACCGGATATGAAGCCTGAAATTCCATCTAGAATAAAATTAAAATGAGCTTTGTGCCTAACTGAGCTTTGCTTCTGGATGCCACTTTGTCCAAGCACAAAATCCACCTTGATTCTCCATAAAATGAGACCACTTAAAAAAAGACAAAAAAAAGGGGTAAAAAGGGGGGTGGGGTAGAGAGGTACTGAAGGTCATATTTTTTCCCAGTTATGTCTAGTCAATTATTTATTTTTTCTTCTTCTCCTGTGTGGAAGTGAACCATGCATCCAGCAGCTTCTTGCTGTAGTAAATTTGCCAGGCGTGCACCTGTATAGCAATGACCATCACCAGGTACATCACTGAGACGGCTGAGAAGCCGAAGATGAAGCGGTAGGCCTTTCCGTGCCGATAGAGCTGCTGAGCCACTGGAAACATCTCCATAGCCCCGTAGATAAGAGGGGCGATGCAGAAGAGGCCAGAGCTGATCATGGCAAGTACCAGGTAGCTGATGTTGTTGCGTGGGAGCGCCAGGAAGCTGAAAATGGATGGCACGATGCTGATCAGGTAGGGGTACTCCCACTGGTAAGGTGCGGCCACCAGGTCATGTGACACCAGGCCCATGTTGCTGACGGTCACCTGAGCGGCCACCAACAGCCAGATTAGCACGTGGACGATGTTCAGCTTCCGAATCTCTGACTTGAGTGATACACTGGAAAAGTTACATACAAAGGACATTGCATTACAACAGAAGATAATACACGAGGCAAAAAAAATTATTATTGGTATACTGGTATGCAAGGACATCATCCAAAGTAATATGCTCATCACAGCCTTATAATACTAATTAAACAATTCAGTTTTATGTATATCGATTAGGAATGCAACAATACTGGGACTGGAATATGCAAACTTGCAGAAGATCCACTGTTAACTGGAATCAGATAATTTAGGCACCAAAATAGTTTGGTAGACAGGGATATGGTGAGGATGAGTGCTGGAGATGAAGAGCAACCAACAGACAATCGGACACAGAAAGACAGCTAATCAGAGAGACGAAACGCAGTAAAACTTCTTGCATCTGGCAGCGTCATGACCAAGGCATGGCAGAACAGCTGAATTTTCCAGATGGCTGAAAGGTACTCATGAAAAACACTGAACTCCAACACATTTCTCACATTAGATTATTATATTGCATTTTAAGAAATATATTTCACACAACACAAGAGATTGAGAGATAAAAGATGGCAGAACAAACAGAAAGACTACTAAAGTGTGAGGCTCTGTGAGCATGCTCAGGAACTGACGTACATATTGCGCAATACTTTTGTTATTTTAGTTTAGGACATAGATTTTAAATAGAATAGTTCTATTACTTATTATTAATTTTTCTTATTATGATTTTTTATGTTTTATACAGATATATTAGAATTGTGCCAGTTACTGGAATGCAAGATGCAATAACATACATAGAACCAGACAGATGCGCCCAATAAAAGGAAGAAGTTGCAAAGTGAAGGCTGCCTACCTCATCTGGTAGTGCGAGGCTACCTTCTCTCTGTGCTTGAAGTCGCTGCCATCAGTACCTTGAGCTCTGGGGCCAGCGCGAGAAGCCATAGCACGTCCCTGCACATCCACAAACATCCACATTGGTATGTTTTACCAATAGAATGCTGAATTTCCATCCATCCATCCATCCATCCATCAACTTATCCCAGCCAGGATCAAGATGTACTTGGCTTTACGGTTGTTTAGCTACATATTACGAACACCTTATTTAATGCCAACGGTCAATATTAGATACATGTTTTACGCCATAGTCTCCGTATTTTGCATCATGAACGCTTCGGAATAAAAATGTTTAACAGTAAAATAATACGATTTCTAGTTTATTTCAAATTAACCTGATGTCAGCGACCTTCTACATTTTACATTTTGCTTCGCACTTAAGTCAAACGCTAAAAAATGACGGGTTATGTCACAAATTGTATAAGGATGGGCAAAAAGAAAAAGTTAAGTGAATTTCTGAACATATAAGAAAAATGACTATCCCTAAGTGTAATTCCGTGCACATGTTCCAAGCAAAATCTACAAGATAAGATTAATACAATGAAAAACGTTATTACGCTATAGTTGTCGGTCTATATTTTCAGGAGTCCTGGACATACGATGCATTTAATGTAGCCTTATTAAATCGTTTCTAGTAACTAGCTGGAAAACAGGCGCAGATACCAGGATCTATTCCGCCTGCCTGAATAGAATGATAACGTGTATAAAACTCTGTATAAGTAGTTCAGATCGCAAGTTATCACAGCAGCCGACTATATACACTGTGCACTTTAATCGCCATATTGCATGCAGCACCTGTCTTTGCGATGTTAACACGAAAAAACACGGACATTTAGTTAAATGTGTATTATTAACAATCCTAGCCCGATCCCCACATGCAAGTTTGTTTTAACCTTAATTTTGTTATCCATAAAAAGGCTCACATGCCGCTTCATTTAAAGTCATGGGCGTGCGAGATCTTCTCGCATCCTTAAGGTTTAACAGGAGGTGTCTGGTAATCAGATTCGCTGTCAGAAAAGGAGATACCTACGTTTTGCTGTCGCTTTAGGAAAACTGAAATTTGGCAAAATAAAACGAAGTATGCTGGATAAATAGCGAGAGTATTAATTTTTAGCTGACTTGATCCAAAAAGACCTCCGTGTAATCGCAGCGATACGCCTTTCGCTCCCCTTAGGCATGAACAACCCGGAAGCGTTTGAATTTTTTTTCCCCGAGCACTCGGAAATAACGGTACTATGACGTACTTCCTGTAAAATGATCACTGCAGGTGGAAATCACAATTTTTCAGTGAATCGATAATTCACTCGTTCGCTTAACTTGAACATTCGTTTTGATTGCCTAGAAAAGTAATGTTAGTTACATTAATTTTATTTCCACCCATCTTCCTGTTGCTTATCCTGGTGTGGCTTGCAGGGGTACCTGGAGCCTGGGGCAGCCAGCATAGAGTATAAGGCTGGGGTCCACCATGGGCAGCCTTGCTAGCCCTCATTATAAATCATTTTGACACGTACCATATCAGATTACTCTCTAATCTTCGTTCAAGCTTCCAAACGTGCCTTGACTGCTGTGTTTTACTAAAATATATGGCACATTCTTTGGCAAGCCAGGGATTGATATGCTGTGCCATTGTGTTGTATTTCCCTATTTCCCCCTGGCATGTAAAAGATGGCACCCAATGTGATGCTGACAAGAACATGTGGGCTAATTATGAGATTTGACTGGACTAAATCCAGTGAGCATTTGTTTGAGATTATGGAAAAAGAGAAATAAAGATTTTATTTTAATTATTTGGTGCGAAAATCATTGCTCATTTTAGTGGGGGTGGTTGTAGCATGTGAGTTCAAATGCATGTTATAATGCATGTTATGAGGTGGTGTGTGGTTCTGCAAGTTAGACGTCTGTGTCTGTAGTCAAAAGGTTGTGAGTTTAAATCTCATTGTTGATAGAGTAGTCACATCAGTGTTATGCCCTTAACAATTAAATCTTATGTACTTGTTATGTACTTGCACGTATACATGGTCACTAAAGTATCTTTTAAAACAATGTTTCCCTTGGGGACCTCAGATAATCCATGTTTTTGGTCCCTCCAAACTTCCGGTAGCGAGGTACCAAAATTGGGCACTGTCTGGCTTGTCACTGGGAGGGTGCCAAAAATTGGACCGTATGTGGATCTCTGATGGCTGGGTTGCCAAACACTGATTTAATAACTTTTCAATGTATGTAGCTCCTTGATGGTGTCAGTAATGGGAACAGAAACATCAGCTCATAGGAGGAAATGCATAAATACGTCTTACACTAATTCAATATTGACCATATTTTCAAAAGGTGTTTCAAAGTGCAAATTCGAAAAAAACAAAAGTGCAGCAGCTGGTTATTTCTGTAATAGTCACCTTTTCTAAGAGCAATGCATGAAATCCATGCTGTAATAAGCTTACATGCTTTAGGCACTGTGTGAAGTTTCGATGCATAGCAAATGATACAGCACAAATCATGGCTGAATTGGTTGAGTC
Source organism: Mormyrops boulengeri (assembly GCA_026781065.1). Classification (NCBI taxonomy): domain Eukaryota; kingdom Metazoa; phylum Chordata; class Actinopteri; order Osteoglossiformes; family Mormyridae; genus Mormyrops; species Mormyrops boulengeri. Next base: position 14,607,939 of record JAODLD010000040.1, on the reverse strand, counting down.
TGAAGTTACTGTACCATTGTTTTGTGATAGGTTGAAAGATCTTATGTACTTTATCACAAGTTGTATTGTTTAATCGTGTGCTTTTGTGGCAGGTGCTTAATGTTCTTTGAGGATTAGAGCATTTTGCAAACAAAATGTGTTAGTTTGTCCAGTAAGCTTCAACTTTGGGCTTTCAGAAATGTTTTTTTTTTTTTTTATATGACAGTCAGGATCAAAGGTCATGGTTAGCCATTGTCCCTGGAACAACTGCGGTTAAGGGCCCAATATTGTTCAAGGGCTCAAAAATGACATGGCCCTGCCTGCCATTGAATTTGAAGCAGCAACCTTCTGATCACAGGCACATAATCCTATTCACAACTATAAAGTATAATGAAGTGCAAATTTATTCAAATTTGTGTATTTTAGCATTTGTATTACAAATCTTTTCTTTTTATGTGAAACATTGAACCTAAATGTAATGAAACCACAGGTATGTTATAAGAAGTATTTTTTCTTTATTAAAACTGTGCATTTCATACACTTATCCTGGGCAGAAGGGCCTGGAAACTATTCCAGGTAGCATACAAAACAAGGCCAGGGTTCAATTGGACAAGATGGCAGTCCGTCACAGGGCAGACATACAGTGGGCAATTTAGAGAAATTATCCATTTCTAAACAGTACTTAGAAGAAATCTGCACAACACAGGGAAAACATGCAAACTCCACAATCCCACACAGAGCAGAGGCAGGAGATGTGAGGCAATAGTGCTGCCTACTAAACCTTCACATCGGCCACACTAGATTTCCCGTGGCTATATACTTAACTCCATTGTCAGGACAACTAAACTAAACAAAACAAGTATACATTGATTTCAAATTCCTCCCTTTCTCTTTACATCCTTTATTCTGCTTTCCTGCACATATAAAAACTCAGGTAATCAGTAGTCAAACATGAATTACAATTCTGACAGAAACATTTTGGTTGGCGTTGCATTATGGGAATCATAGGGGTAATTTTTTCAGCTCTGCATCCAAGAAACGATCCTCAGTACAAGTAAGCTGCAATGAACATTTTCCATTAGAACTCGGTCATCATTCATGGTGTAGATATTTAGTATCTGCCTTTCACTGATTTTCAATGTTTCGGTCACACATGTAACCAGCCCAAGACTAGTGCACTTTAAAGTACCATTAAAGTAATATTCCTACGTAAAAGAGTATGTGGAAGATATAAACATTGTTTTTATAAACCTTTGAACAGGGTTGGCTCTACCTTTTCAGGTGGCTTGGGCACATCTTTACTTGGGAGGCCCCGCCTACCAAGAACACTGATGACCATTTCAGTTCCTCTATTAGAATTGTGGCAGTTACTGGCACTGGAAAGTTGGAGACCCGAGGCAACTGCCCATTCCTCCTTTAACCAGAGCCATCCCTGACTTTAGATTATGGAATAGGAGGCCTGCTTCAAATGAGACCCACACTAAGGTTATGAAAATAGTTTGGTACTAGAAAATGTAATATTTCCCATTTGTTAAAAATACGAAAATGTTCATCTTTTTTAGGGGGGGCACTGCCATTTCCAAACAAAAAGGCATGATATTTGAAAATAAGAAATCTTATTTTCACTGCAACAAAACTAGAAAACATGAAAAAAATGTTAATAAATAAGCTGTTTTGAGCTATTTGTCATTGAAAAACTACTGATGCTTGGTTTCAAAATAAATATTAAGCTGGTCTGTAATATTGTTATGTTCCTGTAGTCAAGTACTTGTTTTACGTAGGTTATTTTTGTTTTACAAACAAGAAATTGTAGTCTTCTAGTCTGTATGAAACCTTTAAAAGTTGAATATGCAGTATGTACCTTGACATTCCGATGTGTATTTGGAAGGTAGGAGTCGGCACAACTTGCCTACATGTCACTGTTGATTTCAAAACCTTCAAAGTGTATTTCCTTTTCAAAATTCTGTTACACTGGGTACAATAAATATCCAGAGAAAGATGAGTGGACATATTGGCCAGCATAAAGTCCAGCTGTCTGTTCTGATGGAAGCTGGATGTAGACCGTGTCTCCTTGCTTTAGTGGGAGCACTGCACTCCCTGAAGCCTGGTCCAGGAAACCTTTTTTGTACTCATCGTATGTGTACATGACAGGCTCATTGTTCCTGAAAAGAGCCACCCACACGTTGGCTCCTTTGCAGTGGATGTGGTAAACAAAGTAATAAATACCAGGAATGTTGCAGGTGAAAATGCCACTCTGTGGATTGTAGTTCTGACCTCCATTATAGAGAACCTTGTTAAATACCACTGGAGCACCCATAGGAGGGAAAGGTGTTGTTAACTGAGCTGTGAACGCAGGCACATCTAGGCCATTTAGACCCATAAAGTCTCCTCCATGTTTGCCCTTCTTGTAACCTTGCAGTAAAGTTTTGGCTCCTTCCAGATCAAGACCCATCTCAGGCTGGACTTGTCCAATGCCGGGTGGCTGTGCAGGAGGACCAGGGGGCCCAGGAGGCCCAGGTTGTCCTGGTCTGCCAGGTAGACCAGGAGGCCCACTTGGACCAGGTTTTCCTGGAGGTCCTAAGGGACCTTGGATCCCTGGAATCCCCTCACCAGGGAGGCCAGGCTGGCCAGGTGGTCCAATTTCTCCCTTGGGACCTGGAAGTCCTGGCGGCCCTAATGGGCCACCAGGACCCATAAGTCCTGGAATACCCTTTGGACCTTGGGGACCTTGGTCGCCAGGGAATCCCACTTCACCCTTGATGCCAGGCAATCCAGGTACACCAGGAGGTCCCGGTAATCCTTTGTGCCCATTTTCCCCTTTTGGGCCTAGTGGTCCAGGAAAACCACGTGGTCCGTGCTGTCCCTCCTCTCCTGGTAATCCAGGCTGACCTGGTAATCCAGGGGGTCCTGGTAGACCTTGAGGCCCTGCTTGCCCTGGTAGCCCATCGGCACCAAATTCTCCTTTTGGACCAGGGAAGCCAAGGCCTCCAGGTGGCCCCATTGGCCCTGGCAAACCGTGAACTCCAATGGGTCCCGGGGGGCCAGTCATCCCTGGGAAGCCTCCATGACCTTTTTCACCCTTTGCGCCAGGAGCACCAGGTAAGCCACCCAGACCCTTGTCCCCTTTGGGGCCAGAATATCCTGGTTTCCCAAATCCAGGTAAGCCAGGGGCACCTGGTAAACCTCGTGGGCCTGGTTCTCCTTTTCCTCCAGGAAATCCAGGTTGTCCTGGCAGCCCATCTTGTCCTGGCTTACCAATACCACGTAATCCTGTTGGCCCAGGTGGTCCCCTCTCACCTGCTGGTCCTGGAAGCCCTGGCTCTCCAGGAGGACCTGGTTTTCCTGAAATTCCAGGTGCCCCCGGGAGCCCATTCAAACCCGGTTTCCCTACTCCAGGGAGTCCTACTTGACCGGGTGGCCCTGGGGGTCCACCCGGACCTTTAAGTCCTGGTAATCCAGGTAAACCAATTCCTTTGTCACCTTTAGGCCCTGGTAGGCCTGATAATCCATTGAGACCCTTATGACCAGATTCCCCACGGGGACCTGGCTGTCCTGGAAACCCCTGGCCCCCTTGTTTTGCCAGGCCTGGCAGTCCTGGAGGTCCAGGAAGACCTGGAGGCCCTGGCAATCCCATTTGTCCTTCTCCACCAATATCACCCAGCTCACCCTTTGGTCCAGGCAGTCCCATTTCTCCTAGTTTTCCTGGCATTCCTGGCATGCCTGGCTTTCCTATGCCAGGATATCCTGGGGGACCAGGGGGACCTGGCTTCCCCTGTGGGCCTGGTAGACCATGGCCAGGTAGTCCCGGGGGGCCCTGAGGTCCAGGAGGACCCTTGGGGCCAGTATCTCCTGGAAGTCCCTTCTCCCCTCTGAGAATCGGTTTACCTGCAAAAATTATTATTATTATTTTATTTTTTTAGAAAGAGGATATATACATCCATCACAGATTTTTTTTCAGTATTTTAGCTTTAATTGATTTACAGTACCAGCCAAAACTCAGGACACACCTGCTTTAAAGCATTTGTCTCCATTTTGAGGTATGTTACTCACCTTATAGTAAAAGGCCTTGAGACAATTAAGTAATATATAGTAGATTTTGCAACAACTAAGAGTAGTGTGCAACATCTCAAAATTTTCTCCAATTTTATACTCTTCGATACAGCCCCCTTTTGCTTCGATGACGGAATTGCAGGCTCTTGGCATTCTTTCAACCTGCTTCTAGATGTAGCCACCCAGAATACTTCTTCAACTATCCTGAAGGAGTTTCTACAAGTTCTGGGCAAAAACTGGCTACCTTACTCTTAAACTTAGTTCATACTTCATTTTTCCATGAGCGCTTTCGGGCTGCAGACAGTCGTGTGCGTGGAAGCTTTTGTTCATACTACACTTGACACTGTACACAAACACAAGTAGCGTAGTATAACGAGTAAACTTCTTATGAACAGTTTTAAAATTGTTTGGGGTAGGCTTGGGAAGGTTTTAAGTGTATATGGTTTACTGCAATATTTTGAAATCCATGTGACAAAATTAGCTGGGACACCGCTTCCCCCCAACCCCCCCAAAAATGCCGGAATACTGTTGCTTTGAAAATACCATATATCGTGGTATAATGCCTGAAGAGTATGATAAATTAGATGCATAGGTACCACCACCTCGTACAGCTGCTCACCATAACTACTGCAACAACAATTCTTCCTCTACTCTTTCTTGGTTAACGCCTGCTCTGTGAAAGTCCATGCTGCCACCTACTGGAAATCCCTAGTCAATTATCTTGCACACGCACGCACATAATTTCTGCTAGACAAAAAAATCTGAGTAACACACACACCATCCGCAGCAGTCCTGTGCAAACCCCTGATGATGAAATTCACTTCACCTCACTCTGTGCACGACCGAAAGCACATGAGGTGAAGTGTAAATTGGCCTTAACTCATTGAGTGTATAGGTTTTAAGTCAGGGGATTGTGGGGTCCAGGTCATCTGTCACACTACTTGGTGTATCCAAATTTTTTGACTAGTACTGTCTGTAACAAATTGTTTTAATTAAAAAGTTTGCCTCCTTCTCATTAATATTCAGATCTTACTTATAATGTTTCAGATGTAAGTACTCAGGAAGTAATAGTAGTGTTCATTACTGCTGTAATTACAGTAAATTCATCATGCAAGCAGTTCATTCAATCAATATGTTATTGTTCAAGGCAAATGACTCCTTATCATTTGTAGAAAAACAGCCAGAGGTGGACATTTCAGGTCCAGAAAGGATTTAGTTTCAACCAAGCAATTGAGCAGAAATAATCACAGTCACAGAATACTCAACTGGTTGCTTGAAACAAAATCCTGGTTTGGATTTTTACTTTCTGGAACTGAACTGTCTGCCTCTGAAAACAACTGGTAGGAATCCTTACCTTTACCTTTGTCTTTGCGTGGCATCTCTTGGGCTAAATGCATGGGAAAGTGTGGTAATTCTTTCCTGTACTGTGGGAGCATAGGCCCCTCTTTTCCATATTGCACGTGTGGCATCTCCTGGCCCAGGTAATGCTGTGGGGGCAGCCCGTCATTTCCCAAGGGGATGTGAGGTAACTGCATGAGAGGCTGGTGCTGCTGGGCCAGCTGCTTGTGTCCATAGTACGCCCCCCCACAGACACCGTGCAGCGAGCCCAGAAGCACCATGACAGAAGCGGAGAGAAGGAACATTTCTTTGACCTGGTAGAGGGAGAAGAAGTGAGAGACACAAGTACAGCAGAACAACTGGCAAACTGATTATGTCTTTCTGTTCTGATTCTGCAAATAACTCGGTTAGTTTTGGACTTTAATACAGTTACTGTTGAAAAAAATATGCAGTGTTTCTCAAGCCTGCACCTAACCTGTTATTAAGCGTTTATACTCATTATAGAGAGTTATACCCTTGATCTTAACAACTTATAACATCAAACACAGTCTTCTTTAATATACAAAAAAAACTTAAACATTATGCTCAGGAAATGAGCGAGGAAAGTTCATAGGCTAACAAGTAACCTACCAACTGAATACCAAGAGCAAAATTGTCATAAAGAGAAAGTTAAATGACATACTACAGAATCACCAATAATGAAAGAGACCAAATCAAAGTGCCAAGCTGAAAAAGCAATTGTAGAACAGATGTAGAACATCATATAAAACAAACGTGTTCATTTTATCCTCACTCTTCAATAAAGTTTGGTTCTGCTTTTTGTCAGTTACCATAGTGATCTTGGTAACACTTTCCATCAATTTATGAACATAACATATTTGAGGCTCATAATTGAGGTTCATAACATAATTGTTATTTTGAAAAAAATTGTTAAATGATTAAAATAATATTAATATAAAAAATTCTACCCCAACATTGTTTTCTGATCATAAAAGAAGTGTATTTATAATATTTCAACAAGGACGCACATCAAAATGTGCACCCCCTTTGTTTATATGAATGACAATGCAGCCACTTCTCAAAGCATGCTGATAGCGATGTCCATACCTCCATAAGTCTCCAGTGATTGATATCTGTCATAGTCTTTTATTCAGAAACAAGCTTTCATGGAAGGCTGTGAGTAGTGTAGGCCTATATGAAATTTACGTTGTAATCCACAGGTAAATACGGATGACAGCAGGTAAACAGGGGTAGTTTTTTCTGTTTGCCCAATGTAGCTCATGTTTTGGGCTATTTTTTGCATCCTGAAATAACAATTTTTTAATGATTTTTTTTAACATTTATGACCAATTTCCGGAACTGCTGACAAGCCCTAGACTACTCATATTTAAAAAGTAACAACATACCTAGCAAGAGAGTTTTGGGCCCCATGAAAGCATATCATATTGGGCCCCCAACTCAAACCATTCCAATTATGTTACAAATTTTTAGGGACCCTGTCACCTGGGGGCTAATTGCCCTAACTGCCCCCCTCCCATATGGCACCCCTGCCTAATAATTCCATAACCAAAAAGCTTAATTATATAGCACTAAAACTGGGATAAATGAAATAGCCCCTTTCACGTTCCTGCATTTGTCGTTCGCGGTTTCGGTTAGGCCTACACGCATGTTGGCCATGAACAATCAAATGGAAATATTTTGTGATCTTGCTGAAAGATCACAGGCCAAAAACAATACTGACAATGATCACATAAAATCGTATAATATATAAATATTAGTGATACATAATATTTGTTAGTATAAGTCTGTACTGTATCATTAATATTTAAAGTCTTGGCATGGGTATGCCGCACATCTTTGTCTCGGCGACCAGTCTCACTCATGTGTAACTTGTCTTTGTGACCGTGGAATCTTTTCAGTGGTAATTTTGCATTTTAAATTATGGGTCCAATACCTAGGGCTCCCATATGGTGTGTACAGTAGTAACTTGTACATACAGGGATATAACTTAGATGGTTTGTATATTATATTAAATGTCTAGATAAGAAACAACAAGGCAATTTAACATGCAATGTGTACAGTACAGTACTGCTTGTTTAGAAATTGGTACCTAATATGTTTTTTATGTTCATTCAGCAGAGCAGACTGTTATGCCAAAGTATGATGGGCGGGGATCGCCGACACGTAGGTCCAACACTCACTTGTGTGAAGGGGCTACTGTACTTTGTAAAAATAAAGTTAATAAAATATGTGATAGTAAGTGCATTTAAAGCAGTGAGCCCCATTGAACCACATAGCAGTGATGAAAATGTAATTAAAAACATGACAAATGAGGCAGTTAATCCATGACCTTGATTTAAGTGGTATTTTACATTGAAGTGGTACAAAATAAATCACAGAAGTGAAATAATTCACACAGAAACTGTACATATACATTCTGAATTGTAACGCTCTCAGGAGCTTATTTTCCAGTTTTGAAAAGGATTCTCCTTTAATAAAATGGAATGCAATCTTTGTCAGTTATAAGGCACCCCAAGTAACATAGAGACGCCCATGTTTTCGCCTTTAAAAATAAGCAGCTGGACGGACAGTGGCAGGCTTGGCTGACGATGCACAGCTAGTCAGGTGCGGTCTCTCATGAGACACTGAAGTCATGGTCGGAGCCATTAACAGACTGCAGTGCTATAAATCATCCTCTATAAGCTAAATTGCTACGGATGCATCTATTGCTCTCCTTAGCTGCTCTGCAAGGTTCTGCTCCTTTGAAACTCTACAGCATTAATTCAAAATTATGTCTGGCCATGGCCACAACCAAATGTGCTTTTCCAGCCAATTAGACATTTCACAGTAGCAGGAACAGAATTTCATTAATACAAGCACAGAAAACCTAGCAATGGATCCACACTAAAGCATTGTTAATAACAAAGCAGGTAGGATTAAACTGGATAAGATGCAGGGCACACAGTAAAAAAGCTATAATTGGCATGTTTAATATTTAAATCTTTTAGAATTATTTTGCTACGTAAAACAAATAAACACACAAACGAATAATAGATAAAAAAAATAACAATTACATCATCATCAACAACAACAACAATAGAAAAGCAGCAGAGAAAAAGCAAAAAACAAAAAAGGAAAAAAACGTTAAAAACGACGGAATCAAAAACAGGTTTCTTTTCTGACCACATGGGGTCAGCATTGGCCAGTCTATCTGCGAGTTGTATTTTAATTTAAAGTAGAAATTATGAAAAGGAGAGGGCAAGCTAACCTATTATTGATTTTAAAGAATTAAAAAAGTATATTGATACAATATCCATTAATAATGCAGTAATGTTTTTTTTTTATCTCTTTTCTACTCCTGTTTTTGCTTCATCTTCCCCTTTCAAAACTCTTTCCCTGAAATAATACTACCCCCACCCCCCAAAACACTGTTTTTCAGACATATAGATTGTATTTTCTGCAGCACAGCCCCTCTGCCGTCATATACTCTAGGTTATCTGCCGCAGATATGTAGGCTTATTCTTAATTATGATTTAATGTGCTGCACCAGGCTTAAGAGCTGGTGACCTCGCCGAAATACGATGGCCATCACATGTTGAGATCGCATCTATCTTTAAACGTGCCCAGATGCTGACCGTTACATGACTGGAAAAAGGGAACCCAACAAAAATGTCTTCTTGTTTCCAACCAGCGTTTTGAGGGAAGACACCAGTGACTCATCATTGGCATATCCATCACTATGTCGCCTGGTTTCTGTGCCAACAGACCCTCACTACTGCAGTTTAACCGTATGGGAAGTGATAAACTAATTGGTGGAAAGCAGATTAAACCAGTCAGTGACTGATAAGAAACGGCAGTCCTACTCAGCAATTGTGTTCAGTTCTCAGGACTTTCGTCAGTTGGATTAAAATTGGTTTTGCCTTATTCCCAGTTCTACAACAATAGTGGACAAAACAGCCTACCATTGGTAATGAAAGTAATATTTTAAAAGATAATACTCATGTAAGTTGCAAAATAAATGTTACATGATAAATCCTTTATTTGCACAAGTACGAGTACAGGTACGTTGTAATTCTTCTCTTTGCCTACCCCATCTTGCTCTCCATAGCTTGGAGTTCATAGTGCAGGGTCAGCCAATGTGCACTCCCCCTGGAGCTGGGGGTTAAGGGCCTTGCTCAAGGGCCCACAGACATGTCACTCTTATGCCGAGGCTGGGGCTCAAACCGATGATCAGAGGCACAAAGACTTAGCCTGCTGATATACATGTTTAAAATACTGCAATAGTACAAAGTACTAGATTTTATGCTAACAGGGCTACAAAACAGATGTGTGTCTCCATTGATCCATCTTGATGCTTGTTTTAATGATGCCCCTGCAGAATCAACAAAACCACACAACTCCTCACCTTACACTGTAGCTGTCTACATGCTGGTGATGCGTAATGTATATGGCTGCTTTGACTCTGTAGTCCTATCTGAAAGTTGTTCAGGCTGTGAGATCCTGGCCAGGTGCCTCATGCAGCCTAGGTCTTAGTGACAATGATGAATGGGCTGTCTAAGTTCTCAGAGAGCTGATGATTTTAACACTGACTCACTATCTACACTCCTCTGTGGAACTCCACCTTAAAGAATTTAAGAATCTGTCCTTGTTTTCAACAGAAAAAGCCCCAGACTTCCATAAAGCTAATTAATATGTTTTAGTATAATCAGTGTCACCATACGTCCGGGTTCCCCTGGACACGCCCTCTTTTTGGGCCACTAACCAGACATCCAGGTGGTTTTTCAAAAGTCGGTGGTTTGTCCGAGTTTAGCACTGCAATACCCAGTGCTGCAAGTTACAGTGGAGCATGAAGTGAAGGAAAAGGCATGAATTTTCAATATACAGCAGCCACTCAGTATCATTACACAGCGTTTGCAAGGCTCATGCACATCAACTTAAAAATTAAACGACATGCACATCCCTACGTGTCACGCTGCTCACGAGTGACGTCAGCTGGAAACCATTAGCACTTTGACACTTTATTTTTGTTTTCGTGTGAACAGTGAATCACGTCGTTTGCTTGACGTTTAGCAAACTTTATTCAGCATTTTGTAACCTTTGTTGAAAAAGACTTTTATACACATATATTGTGCCAATCATATGTAGATTGTAAAATGAGAGCTAATTGTAAGGTTACCATACATCCGGGTTTCCCCAGACACAAATTTTAGTTCTATGGGGGGGCTTAAGGAAAGCTTATTAGTATTCTTGAGAGAAGCACTACCTGATTGGTCTGTGAAGGTGAAAACTCATTAATATTCTGGTCCCCGGACACGTATGGTAACCCTAGTGTTGGGCAAGTGTGCCTCTGTCACAAAGTCACACCCCAGCTCCTATGGAAGAAAGCAGGCAAAAGGACAATAAGAACTATGAGAAGAGAAAATCAAATTGGCAAATGGTGCCTTTGAACAGGCAGGTAAATCTATCTGCAGGGACATTTGGTCAGGAAAATCCTAAACACCTAAAGAAATTTATCCTTTCATCTTTTTTGAGCTGTCATGGTATATTTTTCTAGTGGGGCAGTTAATTTTTTTCTTTGTATCTCGCTGTTGATAAAAAGAAGCATTTTGATATTTTTATTAGGTTTAATATTTTATTGAGTTACTCTAGTTTTAGTTTTAGCTTAAAATTCCATCCACTTCGGTAGTATGCAATCTAGTTGAACATGATGAGTTGTGAAGCAAGGCATTCTCTAAACCCAGAGCTTTATAGTTAAAATTTCCAGTTCTTTTACCAGGACTGTTCATGCTGCATAACTGGGGTGAAGCAGGCGCAATAACACTAGTGAATCTGTGTAACGTGAAGGCCTGAAAAGAATGAGTAGGAAAAAAAGAGGCAAGCAGTCCTGATCAAATTCTTGTGACACAGCGATTCTGAAACCCTATGTTAGCCCAAACCACTAGGCTGACCTTAGATGGAACTCACAGCAACATTGGATCCAGATGTGCTCCGGAGGCCCAGCTGTTCAGAATTGAGGCCCATCACATAGGAGGGAAACAGAGGCGTGGCAGAGAACGTATACACAGTCACACGGATGGCAGGGGAGCACAACGATAGACGGCTAATTCCTTATTGGTGATATTCGGTCACCAGAGATGTGACTGCTTCATGGGCTTATGTGGAAAAAGGACACAAGAGATTACAGAAGATCAACTGAAGATTTACTGAAGATCTCAGTAAAATATCAGAATTGATGTTTCATGCAGAGTTGAAATGGTGGAGAAATTAGAGTTCCGGTTTCCAGTGGTTTCTCCTAGCATTGTACTTGTGTGGTCAACAAAAAAATGCATTACATCTCTCCATCTCTGTATTTTACTACCTACATTCAGTGACAGAACTGGATTTAGTTTAATCTGCATACTTCTAAGCATGACAAGTGTTGATGCCTATCTGCATGGGAGCATGGAAAGTCTTTGCAGAGGAATAAGTACTGCCATTTTGCAACTTGTTAATACGTTAACCAAATGCCTGTATCCCGTCTCTGGGTTTGCAAAGCCTAGCAATAGTGGTAGGTTTATATGACGAGGACCCCCAGGATGGACAATGCTTACAGTACAAAAAGTCTTGGGACCCTTGCTCGATTCGCTAAAATTGATTATTGGTTTCATAACAAAAGTCCATTGACAAGCAATGTTTAACATGTCTGCACATGTCTTCTGTGCAGAGACTTAATTTTTATTAGGTGTCATAATTTTTTTGACTGACTCATTCAGTTCTGTTCTTGCCATTTTGCTATTAATTGCAAATGTAGTCATTGGCTCCCAAAGGGATACTACACAAACGTTTGGTGTCTTATGTTATTGCCAAGGTGTTACTAATTGAAAAGTGCCCAATGGCACTGCATGTCAATGAACTGTTTAACTCAGACCAGCTCTTTTAGAACTATAATTTGGGTTTCAATATATTACTACTTGAAATATATGTATATATTAAACTACTGGTTGTTTTTACTGTGGTATATATTTTCTGTAAACTAATGAACAGAGAAATGATTTTTGTCATAAAACCAGTCAATTTGCAATATTTTCACTGAAGTAAGCAAGAGTCCCAAGACTTTCTGTGAGCACTCTGCGTTAGCTTCAGCCATGTGTTTTTTCTCTGTGGCTGCACTCAAACACGGATGGGCGTAACACTGCGTTACCAATGGTATGTTTCTGGGCAAACCAACCAGACTCTCAGACATGCCTAAGGGTTTTGTGGTCAAGCTGTAATCGGCCAACCAAATAATCACAATGTAACCAGAGTGTAATTTTTATGCAGGATCTCCTGAGAGAGGAGAGTCTGTGTAGCGGTGAGGAGTTGGCGTTCGCTCTACACAGACACACTTCTGACACAGAGAAACTCTGCCTTAAGTGGCTTTGCTATGGTCTGGCTGGGACTTCAGTGGCAGCAGAGTTTATTCAAAGAAGAAGAGGCTGGACTTAGAAGAAACTTCATGAAAAGAAACATACTTCAGACAGTTTGGTACACATTGCTAAGGTATATTTGCCCTGCAAGTCAGATGTTATTGAAAGTATTTTAGCCATTATCACATATACCATTTAAATCTATTGAATTTTGCAAGTACATATATTACTACTGAGACAGATGCTACTTCACCCAATTCCACTCTACTGAGGTATGCCTCATCTACCAGCTGGAAAAGCAAACAAACACTTATTTAACATTTCATTTGATGGACTCTGCTGTGAAAGGCGCTGTATAAAAATAAACTGAAATGAATTTAAAATTAAAACCATTTTAGCATGAGCATGATCCCTGACAACAGAATGCATTAATCTGAAAGATATGAATCTCTGCAATAATCTCACATTTCCATACTACATTTTTAAATACCTGCCAATTAAATTGCAGGTACCATGGTGCTTTACGTAAACAAAAAGCTCTACCTTTTCCCCCAAACATTATTCATACGAGCTATAAGTTTTGGCAGCATAGACTGTACGAATACTACAGGAATAGCTGCATCATTAGAAGAAAATTCAAACAGTATTTGATTATTGGTAAAATGCATTATTTTATGGTAGTTAATGGATTTGGGATAGAGAGAATTGTCTTTCTCCACCCTACAGATTTTTCTGGAAACCTCTTTATGAAATACATTGTCAATTTTTCATGTTTTGTTTACCCCCTAGAAATATTTCCTGCTCAAATCTGTATTTTTTATTTCTCAGGGGAAATGTTAGATATTTCATTTCTCGCTCAGTAAAATATTTTTCTTGGTTGAATTATTTCTTCCTAAACTGCGATGTCAAAATGACCTTAATATAAGAGATTCAGAAATTAAATTTCAGCGTGTCACACAGGGAATGCCTGAGGTATACTCTCACTGGAGGTCATGGGAGAAAACCTTTCAAACAGCCAGACTACATTTGTTCAGCAGAGCACCGAGTCTTTTGCCCTGAGTCATGTCATGGTTTTTATTACAACTGACGTCTTAACTGATTAACACACATTCATTGATGGAGCCGTTGACTGAATGAAATGCAAAAATTTAAACCAGACAGGTTCAATAACACAATTAACACATGTTTTATGTACACAAAGCGCACTAACTATCAATGATAGTATCATCGATTTATGGGCATGACGTTTTATATTTTTGTTTTAGAAATATTCACTTATTGTGCAACCAGTATAAGTATATGTTAGTTTTACAAAGACATTTTCATAATATATAAAAACATAGCAATTCTTCCATTACCACTCTGATACTTTGATTTTCAGTAAATTAAAAGTAAAACTCAACAAGTTGTACCTCTGAGGGTACAATTACTTGTCACTGGGGCTGTACCCTCAAGGATCTGCCATTTGTTAAGTTTAAATAAAGCCTCCAAAGTTTTAGATCCATATGTGCCTGTGAGATTTTAAAAAATATATTTCTTACTAGGTAGGAGATACACAGAAGTATGTCTCATCTTGTTGTAATGTTCTGGTTTTCTGTAGTGAAAATAAGATGTATAAACCACAAATATGGCTTCTCTAAATGTTTTTGCTGCTCTGGGTTCAAACTAAAGATGGGACAAATGAGGCATTGAATCCACTGCTGAGTGAGATTATTGTACAGTGTCAATCATGGTCTGTATAAACGCACTGAGGCACAGTAAAGCAAAGCAGTGGGTGAATGACAGCATATGTTCGACAAGCCTAAGCCATCCACAGCAGATCTGCAAAGACTAACTGGCATTATTCCCTCTGAAACTGGCACCAAAATCAGGATTATAAGACGCTCTGTTTCTCAAATTTTGCCATTTCCTGGAATGTCTAATTTAAGATGGATAAAGTCTAGCTCACCTGCCGCACCTTAGACATAGCATAGAGCCACAAGAGGGAGGGGAACTCTATCTTCTTGCCGCAAACAGTTAGCGTGACACAGTGGGAATGCGGATTCCATTTTGCGACACATTAACGGCATAGAAACACATGTAAAATTTAAATAAATTTGCCAGAGTTGTAGGTTTTAAATTGGTTCCTTCTTACAAGGATGAATTCAATTTGCACAAATGGAAATACTGTTCAAATACAGAGGAAACTTTACCTATTGGTGTAGCTGGTGTTGCTAATTCTAATAGCAGCACTGGCACATGTCTTGAAAGATAAAGTCAGTTTTTTATTACATTTTTAGTGCATTTTAAACAAAGTTGCCACAAAACCAAGTCTGCTTTCTTTAATATTCCAAAAAGACGTCATATAAATATTTATATTAATTATTTATTGTTTTTTAATCACAAAAAACACAAATATGTAATGATTTTATTTAATTATCAATTACTATTAGCCATATAACATGGATATGGGTGATACAATTAAGCAATAAATAAAAGTGTAAATTATTAGTGTAAAACATAAAAACATGAGTAGGACTATTCATCCAGAAGGGAGCAGTAAGTGTTTCTATAAATTTGTTTTAAAGACTTTTAATTAAATTTTTATCATTCTAGTCTAAATTTTGACAGCCCTTAATAGTTTAGGTTGCGTCCGCAAACAATGATACAAAGTTGCCAGATTCCAGTTTTCCCACTGAGATAATGGAAAGAGACTGATAATCAGTTGCAGTAGTGTCTAATGGACGATGTGGTGCAGACGGTGATGACATTCCCTGGAGCTAAGGGGAAACAGCTAGAGAAAACAAGACAATACAAAAAATGCTGTCTGGGTATGGAGATGTACCAAGGCGTCCTGGAAAAAACTATCCCAGAAAGCAGTGCTCTCCCAAAAGGGGTCTCAAAAAGATCATGATAGAAGGAAACATTTCCAGTCTCCTTAGGTTAGTGTTTGCCAACCCGGTTCTCGGGGCCCCCCCCAGCAGTCCACGTTTTTGCTCCCTCGTAGCTCCTGCAAAAAAGTGGACTGACTGGGGGTCCCCAAGGACTGAGTTGGGAAACACTGCCCTAGATGGAACGTAGGCTACATGCTGTAAACAACTGTGTTACATCATTCAGCTGAAGTGTTTAGGGGTTTTTATTTTCCACTCTGTGCGAAACATTCTGCTAAAATAGCACACAAATTTGATTTGACCGTTTGAACTGAACCAGAGGGAAGGCTGGGAAGTGAGCAATAATAAAAATGGTAAACGTGCTCTATGACTAGCTAGAGAATTAGCAAGTAGTACTTTCAAAGGCATTAGCCAAAGACCAAGGGAATCAGAACTTTGACAAAAGAGAAATAGTCCGAGGAAAGTCTTGGACTTTGCTTGAAAGAGCACCAAGGGCTTAAATGCTAGATGAAACAGACAGAACACATGTTCCTAACTGCCTGTAACATGTGCTCACAGCTGAAAATACTCAAAAGACATTGGGATATTAGAAAAGAAACAAATAGCCAGTATGGGAAGACTTCACCTAGAGACCTGAAGTGATCCCTGAAAAAGTATACCATTGAATTTCCTTCTCTGCAATGACTATAGTATCATGTTAATTTGAGATAATGATATGATATTAGCATAGCAAATTAGCATTGCTTTGATTTGCGAGCACCTCCTTGTTTGGAAGCTGGCTTGCTCACTGACATAAACAATGTAATCCAGGACTAGTTGTGAAATTGCATGGAAAATACCCCAGTGTATACAGGTCAACTGCGCACATGTAGGAAAAAAACCATCCAGGCATTTCTAGTCCTGCTCAGGAGCTGCATACCTCATTGACATCTTAATATTCTCATGAGGTACAGTACTGTGCAAAAGTCTTAGGCAGTCAAAGAAAATTATGTTTAAATAATTTCCTACTGTGATATTATGCCTGACAAAGTGTTTTATATTAGTGATTTCAATACCTCTCCTAAAGTCACCCCAGTATTTGGAGCAACCATCAAATATACCCATGTAGTTTTTTTTACTCGACCACTAGCACTCTAATATTTAGGGTAATCAATACCTCATTAGGTTATTAGCTAATGAATGTAGTTAATTCTTATGTTCTTATTCTTCACACAGCGTGTAGTTGGAGTATGGAATAGTCTTCCTGCTAGTGTAGCGCAAGCTAAAACCCTGGGTTCCTT